>RXON01000168.1:0-101137 GCA_009667805.1 Leptobrachium leishanense
TTCAGCTGTCTTAGGTGCGGTAGTTTTCCGATCTATCATGCATTCTAAGGCGAGCGGGACATTGAAGTCGTAAATGTCCTTTTACACCACAATACAGGCACGATCCCTCACGAAGATGCCTTGTTCTCTCTTCCTCTGTCAGCCTAGTATGGCCTAGTTGCATTGGCTCAGAGGGAGGAGATAACTCTCTAGGTGGTGCCTGAAAGACAGGGGCCAACCTTGGTAACGGTCTCTTAGGTTTCTCTCTTGGTGTTCTTCTGTCCCTTATCTGATCATCCAGATCTATACAATAATCTATGAGTTCACTCAACACCTCAGGTAATTTACGAGGAGCCAACTCATGCATCAATGACTCTGATAACCCCTCCATAAAAGCCAGAACCAGATCCTCATTAGTCCAGTTCACGTCAGAAACCAACGTTTTAAATTCTATAGCATAATCAGACACAGTCCTGTTCCCTTGACGTATGCGGAACAAGGATTTGCCAGCTACCTTGGCCTTTCTGGTAGGATTAAACGTACATTTTAACTCGGCTATGAATTCTTTATAGTTCAGTATGATAGGCTTCTCTGCCTCCCATAGAGGATTCGCCCATGTCAACGCTCTGCCAGACAGATGGTTAATAATGAACCCCACTTTGGCTATGTCAGTGTTAAACATTTGTGGATTTAGTTTGAAATGAATATCCAAATGGACCAAAAATCCCCGGCACTCCGAGGGAGTACCGTCAAACCTCATAGGAGCGGTCATGTGTACCAGGGAAGTCTGAACGACAGGGGACACAGGTATAGCAGGTGGAGGTGCAACCCCAGCTGGTTCCAGGTGAGCCGTACGAGTCAGGATAGTTTGTAAGGCGAGAGCAAACTGATCCATTCTATGGTCCTGCTCGTCCTGTCTGGATACAAAGTTACTCAAATGCTGTGTTAAGTCTGTGGGATCCATTTGGCCAGATCGTAATGTCACGGTTCCCGGATCCCACCATGCAGTCCTTAAAGCCCAACACTCCACAGAGCCCAAAAGCTACCAACAGGGTAGCCGTAAAAGAATCCCTAACTGTCTGGTCCTTACAATTGGCCAGGTATATATATATACTAGCTAGAGGGAAAGGGTTAATCAAAGACAATGTCGTAATACAAAACCAGGTCAGCAACACGGGGGTAGTCAGACGAGCCAGAATCAGGAATACAGAGTATAGAATGGTCAAAGGTAATAGCCAGGTCGATATCTGTGCAGGAGCGTAGTACAAGGAAATAGTCTAGGGCAACAGAAGGCAGAATAGTCAGAAAACAAGCAGAGGTCAATAACCGGTTCAATCACGAGAGAATACAGGTACAGGGAGCTCAGGTATGGATAACCACGATCTGGCACTGCTTAGAAGGAACTGTTGGTTTTTAAAAGACCTGGACGGACTCCTCTGATAGGTCCGCGTCACCAGACCGCGCCCCCCTCTCAAGCCGCGCCTCATGCAGCCACCTCCCTGCCTGTCTCTATTTAAACCGGGTGCTGGCAACCAAGCAGCATCAGACATGCTGCTGCCGAGCACACCGGACGCACCCTTCACCTTTCCAACCTGGTGTTTAAGAGCTTTTATGGGAAGCTGCCACCCTACCTGAATAGGCTGCTTCCCCTAGCAGTTCCCTCATCCTATAACCTCAGATCCAGGACCAGCACCTTACTTACAATACCACAATACAAAAAGAAAGTGGCTCGATCCTCATTTTCCTACAGAGCACCATAATTATGGAATAACCTCCCAGGCGCCATCAAATCTTCCCCCAGTCTAAAGTCCCTTAAGAGCTCCCTATTAACATACCTCAATACGGTATGCACCTGTAAACATGTAACATAGTGACTATATACAGAATGCACCTGTAAACATGTAACACAGTGACTATATACAGAATGCACCTGTAAACATGTAACATAGTGACTATATACAGAATGTACCTGTAAACATGTAACATAGTGACTATATACAGAATGCACCTGTAACATAATGACTTTATTTCCTACATATCTAGTTTTCTGTTAATCTGTATATTTGGTTTTGTGTTAATATCTTGCATTCTACTATTTTGTATTTCAGTAACCGCTCAATGTTCTTGAACCCAGGACATACTTGAAAACGAGAGAATCTCAATGTATCCTTCCTGGTAAAATCCTTTATAAATAAAATAAATAAATATACACACACACACACACACACACACACACACACCATATTTACACACACACACACACACACCATATTTACACACACACCATATTTACAAACACTCACACACACCATATTCACCCACAAACCATATTCACCCACACACCCTATTTACACAACCCACATACACCATATTTACACCCCCACACCCCCCCACACACCATATTTACACCTGCCACACCATATTCTCACACACACACACCATATTTTTACACACACACACACAACCATATTTACACACACATTTACACACACAATCATATTTACACACACCATATTTACACCCACCCACCATATTTGCAGACACACACACCATATTTACACCCACCACCACATTTACACACACACACCATATTTACACACACCATATTTACACCCACCCACCATATTTACAGACACACACAGAGGCGTAGCGTGGGTTGTCAGCGCCCGGGGCCAGCCAAGAATTGTGCGCCCCCCCCCAACCTGTGGACACGTTATCGATATTTGTCCCAGCTCTCACATGGATATTGCCCCAGCTCTCACATGGATATTGCCCCAGCTAACACATGAATATTGCCCCAGCTCTCACATGGATATTGCCCCAGCTCACACATGGATATTGCCCCAGCTCACACATGGATATTGCCCCAGCTCTCACATGGATATTGCCCCACCTCTCACATGGATATTGCCCCACCTCTCACATGGATATTGCCCCAGCTCATGGGATTTGCCCCAGCTCATGGGATTTGCCCCAGCTCTCACATGGATTTGCCCCAGCTCTCACATGGATTTGCCCCAGCTCATGGATTTGCCCCAGCTCTCACATGTATTTGCCCCAGCTCATGGATTTGCCCCAGCTCATGGGATTTGCCCCAGCTCATGGGATTTGCCCCAGCTCTCACATGGATTTGCCCCAGCTCTCACATGGATTTGCCCCAGCTCTCACATGGATTTTCCCCAGCTCATGGATTTGCCCCAGCTCATGGATTTGCCCCAGCTCTCACATGTATTTGCCCTAGCTCATGGATATGCCCCCCAGCTCTCACATGTATTTGCCCCAGCTCATGGATATGCCCCCCAGCTTACACATGTATTTGCCTCAGCTCATTGATTTGCCCCCCAGCTTACACATGTATTTGCCCCAGCTCATGGATATGCCCCCCAGCTTACACATGTATTTGCCCCAGCTCATGGATTTGCCCCCCAGCTTACACATGTATTTGCCCCAGCTCATGGATTTGCCCCCCAGCTTACACATGGATTTGCCCCCAGCTCATGGATTTGCCCCAGCTCTCACCTGGATATTGCTCCGCCCGGTCCTGAACAGTCCGTCCTGTTCTTGACGGGGAGGCGGCTGCGTGCGTGCGCAGGTCACGCGGTCCGGCCAGTCAGGTGGTACAGAGACACAGTACCACCTGATTAGCCGGACCACGTGACCGGCTGCGCCTGCACGCAGCCGCATCCCCTTCAAGAACAGGACGGACTGTTCAGGACCGGGCGGCGGGCAGGCACTCCCACTGCCCGGCATCTGGGTCCCCTCAACCCGCGGGCCAGTTTTAGGGGCGCAAACAAAACTGCGCCCGGGGCCACGGCCCCCCCAGCCCCCCCCACGCTACGCCACTGGACACACACACACCATATTTACACCCACACACACCACCAGGGATGAGCTGTTCGGTTCGATGTGTTCGGAGTTCGATTCGAACATCGCCTGTTCGCGAACTACGAACATTTCCACGTGTTCGCAGCATGTTCGCCCACAATGCACCACAATGCACTTTTCCATTGGCCTGAAGCTTGTAATTGGCTACAGCCTTGCACCTGACCACAGGTCAGGTGCAAGACAGGTTCAAGACTATGCCAATCACGGCTCAGAGTCCTGATTGGGCAAAGTTTGCCCAATCATGGGCTCATAGAGCTAAGTCCCGCAGCACACTATATAAGGCTTCACACAGCCCCCAGCACCTGTTTTCTGCAGGAGAGGAGATTGTTCTGTTAGTGTGTCTTCTCAGTCAGTGACAGCTATTTGGGGGGGTCTCACTTGTTGCAGATATCTGGGAATTGGTGGAAAGTGTGTCCTCTCACTGCCAGTGACAGCTATTGGGGGGTCTCACTTGTTGCAGATATCTGGGAATTGGTGGAAACTGTCTTCTCACTGCCAGTGACAGCAGCAATTTGGGGGGCTCACTTGTTGCAGATATCTGGAAATTGGTGGAAAGCGTGTCTTCTCAGTCACTGACAGTCAGCTATCAGGGGGTGTCACATACTTCCATAAAATTTCTGTGAATTGTAATCCGTGTCTTCTCAGTCACTGACAGTCAGCTATCACCAGGGTGTCACATACTTCTAGCAGATTTCTGCGAATTGTAATCTGTGTCATGTCACACTGCCACCCATCAGGGGGGCTCACTGATTTATAGGAGGTTCCTGGGAATTGTAATTTGTGTCTTGTCACTGCCACCCATCAGGGGGTCTCACAGATTTATAGGAGGTTTCTGGGAATTGTAATCTGTGTCTTGTCACTGGCTGCCAGCTATCAGGATGTCTCACTGAGTTTTACCAGAGTTCTGTAAATCTTTAATCTTTATACCATAGTTGAATCAGAGTTCTGTATATATTTAATCTATATATCACTCGCCATGTCAGAAAGACCAAAAAGGACAGGCAGACGCTCCCAGGCACAGATAAGAGAGCAAGCAGCCTCTGTGTCGGGAGGCTGTGCCTCTGGTCATCGTGGATGTGGTGCATCCTCTGCAGGGGCACGCTTGTCCTTTCTAACTGGTGCTGGCCGTCTTAAGCAGCAGCAACATACAGAGGATTTAGTGGATTGGCTAACCAGGCCATCCTCATCCTCCCAGTCCTCTGCCAGCCAGGCTTTTAGTGCTTTACAGTCCACCTCAGCTGCCAAAGCATCTAATGCAGCCTCCATGTCCACAGCTACTCCTGCCGTAGCCTCACTATCACACACGGAGGAGTCAGCTGAATTGTTTGACTACAATGACAGTGACATGCTGCTTGAGGATGCGAGCAAGTACAGTGCTCTGATTCAATCTCTGAGGTTGAGGAAGGGAGTATAATCAACCTAGAGGAAGGGGGTGCCAGTGATGACACACAAATAACTGGCACTCATGTTGCCCCAGCAGCTGCAGCATACTGCCAAGTTGGCTCCAGTGATGAGGAGATAGTGACCTCATCATCATTGTCATCACCCCCTGACTCCACCTGGGTGTCTGATCGAACAGAGGAGTCAAGTGAGGAGGAGGCACAACAAACACGAGGCACAACATCCTCTATGACCAACCGTAGCACTAGCCAGTCCAAGGCATCAGATGTCAGAGCTGCTCAGGTGCAGAGCGCTGTTGTCTCAAAGCACACATTCAGGAACTCTGCTGTCTAGGAGTTCTTTAAGAAATGTACAGCAGCCCGCACCATTGCTATTTGTAATCTATGTCAGATGAGGCTCAAGCGTGGAAAAGACACCGGACGCTTGGGTACCACGTGCTTGAGGCGACATATGACCACCTGCCACACATCCTGTCAGGGCCGCTGGCCCGTCGGCGCCTGGTGCGGCTGGCTCCCCGGGTTCCCGGTGCTTTTGCCCGGGTCCCAGTGAGGCAGTCTGCGCCGGCGTCTGGCAGTACCGTGCAGGCCAGGGCCTTACCTCGTGGTGCTCCGGAGTCCCGGGTGGCTCAGGTGCAGGCTCCTTCGCGGGCGATGTTGCCGCCACCAAGCGGCGGTCCCCACCGCAGCACTATGCTTCAGGCCTTGCCTAGGCCTCTGACAGGGTGTGCACACATGGTTGGGCTCCAACAAGATGGCGCCCGAGGTGTGGCTCGCATTAATGACATCATGGGGTTCCCCGATTGGACCAGAGGGAGATACAGGGTTTAAAAGGCCAGAATGCCATTATAGCCTCGCTCCAGTATTGAGATAGTTCTCCTTTCTCCTAGCTCTGAGTCTTGCAGTTTTCCTGTATTGAACCAACCTTATGACCACAAATCTTGGTTTACAGCCTGAACCCTTCTTGCTCCGTGCCTTACTACGACGTCCCTTGAGTTGTCCACCATTATCTGAGGGGAATACCTGACAGAATACTGGAGCCATGGAACTCTCTGACGTCGCTGGGGCTTTAGATACTTTATCCCAACAAGTGTCCTCTTTCTCGTGTTCCATAAGGGATCTCCAGAATGGACATCGACACTTGCAGGAGTAGATCCATTCTCTTCAAGCTACATCAGCTAGTACTGTTCCTGAATCTGGTCATGTGCCAGAACCCAGGGAACCACTACCAGAGAGGTATACTGGCCGACGAGATCTTTACCAGGCCTTCATTACATCATGCATCCTGCTATTCTCCTTGAACCCCAGAACGTACTACAACGATTATGTCAAGGTACGAACCACCATCTCACTCCTTACTGGCGAGGCACAAACCTGGGCACACAATTTATTGCGCACCCAGAACCCTATCCTGGATACTTGGACTTCTTTTCAAGCTGCTATGTGTGACATGTTCGATGACCCGCTTCGTGCCAGTACTGCCGAGTCCATCCTTAGGACGCCACGACAAGGACGACGTCCGGTTGAGACCTATGTCACGGAGTTCCCTCACTATGCCTGTGAGACAGGCTGGAATGATGCCGCCCTTATTGGGCAATTCCACCATGGATTATCCGAGGCGCTCAAGGACGAGGTGGCTCGAGTTGGTACCCCATCTTCTCTGGAGGCCTTGATCCAATTAGCCATACATATTGTCCGAAGGCTACGTGAACGAGCAAGAGAGAGGTCTGCAGGTTCTTTCCCACATCCACATCCTCCTGTTCCAGCTTCTCCACCCAGTGCTCAGTTGGCCCTACCCGCATCTGAAGAACCAATGCAGCTAGGCCTAGCCCAAGGGCGGCTGTCACCGGAGGAATTACATCGACATAGGGTGAACGGTCTGTGTCTCTACTGCGGTCAACCCAACCACACCGCCCGTCAGTGCCCCGAGAAGACCAGAAGAAGGGCAGGTAATGCTGCCCCCGTTCTCCGCTTATTGCTTGTGTCTTCATCCAACATCTGCAGCCCTCTTTTATCTATCACTCTTATCTTGCAGTGGGGCGAGAAGATGTGTTTCCGGCCCGCACTCCTTGATTCAGTGGCTAGCAGCAGTTTTCTGGACCGATCTGTGATAGAGGCACTTGGTGTTCCATTACAAAATAAAAAATTTCAGGTGGTTGATTTGTCTTCATTACCGTCAGGTCCAGTCGTGCAAGAAACTATGCCTATACGGGTATCCATAGGTCCTAAACATATAAAGAGCATGGTGTTTGATGTGGTGGCCTCGCCGGTGTTTCCTGTCATATTAGGGCTCCCTTGGCTCAGGGTACATGATCCCTCCATTTCCTGGGCTACCGGGAGGCTAACCTTCGCTTCTCCTCATTGTCTGCAGCTGTAATGGCGAGCCCCCAAATAGGGTGATGGGGAGCCCCCAATCTGCGGAGGTTGAAGCCTTTAGGGCAGGTATGTGGTAAACAGGCAGTAACAGGATCAAGCACAACACCTTCAGACTATTACTTAGAATCCAGGGAGTAATACAGGAGAACTAACAGGCTACTAAGCTCCAAAGGTTTCGAGACCAATGGATAACTTAGAGCACCCAACAATATAGAGGAAAGCAAAACTTGAGCTCTAGAACTAGAAGGTATTTGGCAAGATAGAATGAATTGTGTAAGCTGCAGGGCAGCACTCAATACTGATACAATAATACAGACTGATGAACCAGACACTCCCAGCCAGGGAGCACAGACAAGGCCCTGAGTGCCACTCAACAGCAAGCTGGCTTCGTGGCCAGATGTCTGCTGAGCAAAAACAGCTACAACTTGCACAAACACAATAATACATAAAACAGACAAGGTTATAACTAGAGAGGTCCAAAATTCCAAGCAAAAGGTCATACACAGGAAATCAGAAATACAACAGGGGTCAGGCAAGAGAGGAATCAAACACAAGAGCCAGAGGTCATACACGGGTAGTCAGAACAAGAGGAACAATGATATAGCGCACAGGAACTAGGTAGAATAAGGTCTATCCTGCTCCAAGGATCAAGGGGAATCCTGGGCCTACATATAGGGCAGAACAGGTCATGTGACGGCAGACCAATAAGCCCAACAGATGGCCTGCAGCCTGAAAACAAAAATAAACAGGAATCCCTGCTACCACCAGCAGGGGGCAGGGCCGAGACGTGACAGCAGCAATGTCTGAAGGCTGAACAACAACCTCTCTTCACCATCTTGGATGCTAATATGACTCCCCAATACGATACAGTTTTACCATCTGCATATGCCTCTTTTTCAAACGTATTCAATGAAAGAGGAGCAGAGACCTTACCCCCACGGAGGTCATACGACTGTCCAATTGATCTCCTTCTCGGAGCACCTATACCCTATGGCCGGATTTATCCTCTGTCGGAACCCGAGTTGGAGGTCTTACGGGAATATATTCAGGAGAACCTAGAGAAGGGTTTTATTCGGCACTCCACATCACCAGCCGGAGCAGGTATCTTCTTCGTGGCAAAGAAAGACGGAGGCCTTCGGCCATGTGTGGACTATCGAGATCTGAACCGTAATACAATCAAGAACGGGTATCCTCTGCCACTTATCCCCGAGTTGATAGAACGTCTACGAGGAGCCAATATCTACTCCAAGATCGACCTAAAGGGCGCCTACAATCTTGTCTGGGTTTGCCAGGGAGACGAGTGGAAGACGGCTTTCAGGTCACACTATGGCCATTACGAATACATGGTGATGCCCTTTGGGCTCTGCAATGCTCCCGCCATGTTTCAGCATTTTTTGAATGATATTTTTCGGGACCTTCTTGATAGCTACATAGTCGTGTACCTCGACGACATCCTGTTTTTTTCTCCTTCTTTGCAGGAACATAGAAAACACATGACCACGGTGTTAACCCGTCTCCGCACCCATAAACTGTTTGCTAATATCGAGAAGTGTGTTTTTGAATCAAGCAGGATCAATTTTCTCAGATTCGAACTATCTCCTGGATGCGTAGCAATGGATAAAAAGAAGGAGGCTATACAGACATGGCCGGTACCGACCGACAAAAGAGCGGTACAACGACTAATAGGGTTTGCCAACTTCTACAGACGGTTCATCCGTAATTTCTCCACGATCATTACTCCTCTTACCATCCTAACAAGAAAGGCCACTAGATTCCAGTGGACACCAGCAGCACAAGAGGTTTTTGAGATACTTAAACAGAGGTTTTGTTCCGCACCTATTCTATCCATCCCTGATCCTTCGTTGCCATATGTCTTGGAGGTGGATGCATCAGAAACTGGACTTGGAGCAGTCCTATCCCAGAGAAAACCTCTCGCTGCGACTCTTCATCCAGTAGCGTATTATTCGAAAAAATTAACACCCGCAGAAGCAAATTATGGTTTCGGCGACAGAGAATTGTTGGCAATCAAAAACGCTCTGGTGGAATGGCATCACCTACTGGAGGGTACCCAACATCCCTTCAATGTACTAACAGATAATAAGAACTTGGAATATCTCCGTACTGCGAAGCGTTTGAACTCCAGACAAGCTCGATGGTCTTTATTCTTTTCTCGATTCGATTTTCCCGTAACGTATCGACCAGGAACCCAAAACGGCAAGGCGGATGCCCTGTCTCGCCTATCATCCAGAGATCACCAAGAGACATCAGAAGAAACAATCCAGCAGTCGCAACAGTTCGTTGGAGTAACCACTAAATTAATGCAACAAATACGAGCACACACTACCTCTCCTCCTCAGACCCAAGGACCACCATCGGCCTTGGATCCACAGCGTCTTTTTGTCC
Source organism: Leptobrachium leishanense (assembly GCA_009667805.1). NCBI lineage: Eukaryota > Metazoa > Chordata > Amphibia > Anura > Megophryidae > Leptobrachium > Leptobrachium leishanense. The sequence goes on from RXON01000168.1 coordinate 10,041, forward strand.
CTCAAGAGGATCGTTTGACTGTTCTACAGACCTTCCATGATCTTCCCAGCAGTGGCCATCCTGGAGAACGAAAGACCAAAGAACTGATCACCCGATACTTCCAGTGGCCTTATCTTTCTCGTGATGTTAAACGATATGTTGCTTCCTGTTTAGTTTGTGCTCGTATGAAAGCTTCTCACACTAAGCCCACAGGTTTTCTAAAACCTCTTCAGGTCCCCGAGAGGCCCTTGTCTCATGTTACTGTAGATTTCATTGTAGATCTACCACCTTCACAGGGTTTCTCTACCATCATGGTTACGGTAGATCGTTTAACGAAAATGGCCCATTTCATCCCTGTTTCTGGCCTTCCCACAGCGGCCCAGACCGCCTCTCTTTTTCTCCAGGGGATTTTTCGTCTTCACGGGGTACCCGAATCGATCGTGTCCGATAGTGGCGTACAATTCACTTCTACAGGTTGATCTCTCCACTGCACACGATCCACACACAAACGGGCAGACAGAGAGGGTTAACCAGTCCCTGGAGACCTATCTTCGTTGTTATACGACTTTCCTCCAGGATGACTGGGCTGATCTATTGGGCACTGCGGAATTTTCGTATAACGCTCGCCTTCACGACTCCACTCAGTATTCACCGTTTTTTCAATTGTATGGGTATCATCCGTCCCCCCTACCCGATTTACCTTCTGGTACACCTGTTCCTAGCATTACCGATCGGCTTCAGATGTTGCAACATTGTCGCTCTGCGGCACGAGACAGCCTCCTGGCGGCCCAGGCTACGTACAAAGCATATGCCGACCGTCACCGCTCTGCCTCCCCTGTCTATCAAGTCAGACAGAGGGTATGGCTTTCAACTAGCTTTTTGCATCTTTCCTGTCCCACTCGCAAACTCAGCCCTCGTTTCATTGGTCCCTTTATTGTCGCTGCTCTGGTTGGTCCGGTCGATGTACGTCTTCATTTGTCCCGACGTTATCGGTTTCATCCTGTGGTGCATGTGTCCCTTTTGAAGCCTGTTCACCCCAATCCCTTTCCAGGTCGCTCGTTGCCACCTCCTCCTTCGGTGTTGGTTGCCGGGTCCCCTGAGTTTGAGGTGGCTCGCCTTCTGGACTCTCGTTGGCATAGGGGTGTCCTTCAGTATCTTGTTGAGTGGAGGGGTTACAGCCCTGAGGACCGCTCCTGGGAACCTGCTGATGGGATCCATGCTCCTGCTTGAGTCCGGGAGTACCACTTCGCTCATCTGGGGCGCTCTGGTCCTTTGTGTGTCCGGAGGTCCCGCTTTCCGGGGGGAGTTCTGTCAGGGCCGCTGGCCCGTCGGCGTCTGGTGCGGCTGCCTCCCCGGGTTCCCGGTGCTTTTGCCCGGGTCCCGGTGAGGCAGTCTGCGCTGGCGTCCGGCAGTACCGTGCGGGCCTTACCTCATGGTGCTCCGGAGTCCCAGGTGGCTCAGGTGCAGGCTCCTTCGCGGGCGACGTTTCCGCTGCCGAGCGGCAGTCCCCGCCACAGCACTAGGCTTCAGGCCTTGCCTAAGCCTCTGACAGGGTGTGCACATGTGGTTGGGCTCCAACAAGATGGCGCCCGAGGTGTGGCTCGCATTAATGACATCATGGGGTTCCCCGATTGGACCAGAGGGAGATGCAGGGTTTAAAAGGCCAGAATGCCATTATATCCTCGCTCCAGTATTGAGATAGTTCTCCTTTCTCCTAGCTCTGAGCCTTGCAGTTTTCCTGTATTGAACCAACCTTATGACCACAAATCTTGGTTTACAGCCTGAACCATTCTTGCTCCGTGCCTTACTACGACGTCCTTTGAGTTGTCCACCATTATCTGAGGGGAATACCTGAAACATCCCGTTGGCGCAAAACTTTGCGTAGGTCCTCCTCACCTGTCTCTACCCCACTATATGTCCTGCCATGTCATTGACTCCAACCTCCACTGAGAGGGATAATGCTACTGTTATGGATGTACCAGGTCCTTCCTCACAATGTGACAGGATCAGCTGAAGATTTACACAGTCAGATTACGTTGCCCCAGCTGCTGCAGCGTAAGAAAAAATATAGCCCCAACCATCCCCAAGCACAGTGTCTAAATTCCAGCTTAGCAAAATTACTCGCATTACAGCTGCTGCCTTTCCAGCTGGTGGACTCTGCTTCCTTCTGTGAATTTGCTGAATGTGCTGTACCACAGTGGCTGGCAGGTTCCAAAATGCCAGTACTTTTCATGGAAGGCCAGTCCAGCACTATACCATCACGTGGAAGACAATGTTATGGAGTCATTGGGAAAGGCAGTCAGCAGCAAGGTGCACATGACTTTAGACACGTGGTCCAGCAAGCATGAACAGGGCCGTTACATTTCCTTCACGGCACACTGGGTAAAATGATTGCAGCTGGGAGGGATCCAAGACGGGGCTCTGTGCTGGAGCTTGTTCATCCACCATGCCTCAAAGCTGCTTGTATGAGGTCTGTCTGCTCCACCACCACCTCTCCCTCTTCCTCCTCCTCCAACTTCTCTGTCTCTGGCAAAGTGGCAGTTAAACCGATGCGTGACAGGGGCTACGCAATGGCTCAAGCAAAAAGATGCCATACTGTGCTTGAGCTGGTTTGTTTAGGGGACAGGTGCCACACCGGGCCAGAAATTCTGTCAGCTCTGCAGGGGCAGGTGCAGAGATGGTTAACACCACGCCAGCTTCAGCTGGGAATGGTCGTCTGTGATAATGGCAACAACCTTCTCTCCGCCCTACGCCTGGGCAAGTTGACGCATGTACCATGCCTAGCACACGTCCTAAATCTGGTGGTACAGCGTTTCCTAACCAGGTACCCAGGGCTGGCAGAGCTTCTCAGCCAGGCCAGAAAAGTCTGCAGCCACTTCAGACAGTCATTCCCAGCAAGTGTTCGCCTGCCAGAAATTCAGAGAATTCCACCTTCCCACAAACCGTCTGATCTGTGACATGCCCACCAGGTAGAACTCGACATTAGCAATGCTGCAGCGTCTGCACAAGCAGCAGAGGGCCATCAACGAGTACCTGTGTGAGTATGGCACAAGGACAGGACAAATTCAGGTCAACTTGGTTCCTCCCCCCGCAGTGGCTGATGATCAAGGATGCATGCACTGTACTGTCACCATTTGAAGAGGCAACAAGGATGGTGAGCAGGGACAGTGCATGCATCAGTGACACAATTCCTTTAGTGTTCCTGCTGGAGCACACTCTGCGGGGAATTATAGATGTGGCTCTAGAGGCAGAGCAGCGGGAGGAAGAGGAGGCCTTCCGTAGCTCTCAAGGCCCCAGTCTTTCCGCAGACAGCATTCCAGCGGGTCCTACTCAGACCAGACAGGAGGAGGATGAGGAGGAGGAATATTTAAGTATTGGGAGCATTGAAGGTGGGGCTTCCTCAAGGGAGGGTATTGTGTGCCCAGAAACACAAGGACTAGTACATGGCTGGGAGGAGGAAGTGCACGATGGGGTCATCCTCATTGACCAGGAAGACTCAGAAGCTAATGCCACCTCCAACCTACGCTGCATGGGCTCCCTTATCCTGAAAAGCCTGGTAAAGGACCCCAGGATTCGTGCTATCAAGGAGAGGGATCATTACTGGTTGGCAAGCCTTCTTGATCCACGATACAAGGGTAAAGTTGCAGAGCCCATCCTACCCGCACAGAGGGAGCACAGGATGAAAAAACTTGAGGACGCTCTAAAGCGACACTTGTGTAACACCTTTCCAGGCATTGGTAGGATACCAAGTGATGACACAGGTGTTTTTGAGGCTGCGAATGATCAGAGGAATAGTGGTGAAGGCCGGGGCCACTTGACTGATGCCTTTTTAAATTTTTTTAGTCCACGACGCCCAGGGACGTCAAATGTAGGCACCCATTGCCAGCGTCTTCACCATATGGTGCAGGACTACCTAGGGGCAAGGGCAGACCTGGATACCTTTCCAGCAGATGATCCACTGGCTTACTGGGTGTTGAGATTGGATCACTGGCCAGAACTTAGCCAATATGCTATGCAGCTACTAGGTTACCCTTCATCCAGTGTGCTTTCTGAAAGAACGTTCAGTGCCGCTGGAGGTTTTGTCACAGACAAAAGAGTGCGTCTGTCCACCGACTCTGTAGACCGGCTGACATTTATAAAAATGAATCAGTCCTGGATCAGCAGCTATCAATCCCCTGATGCTGACATAACGGATTAGATTGGGGATGTCTTCTGCATTCACAAAACCTCCACCACTGAACTCTTCCACAATACCACAAAGGGGTTACGGTGTGAAGGGACTTGCTGCCACCAAAGGCACAATATTTGGGTGCACTGACGCCTCTACCAAATTTATATCATTTTAATTTTTTGGACCGCAGGGTCCAACCCTGCACTCTTCCACAATACCACAAAAGGGTTACGGTGTGAAGGCACTTGCTGCCATGAAAGGCACAATATTTGGCTGCACTGACACTGACGCCTATATTACCAGATTTATATCATTTAAATTTTTTGGACCGCAGGGTCCAACCCTGCACTCTTCCACAATACCACAAAAGGGTTACGGTGTGAAGGCACTTGCTGCCATCAAAGGCACAATATTTGGGTGCACTGACGCCTGTACCAGATTTATATCATTTAAATTTTTTGGAACGCAGGGTCCAACCCTGCACTCTTCCACAATACCACAGAGGGGTTACGGTGTGACGGCAGTGTTGCCGACACTAAAAGCCCCAATTTTAAAGCACCTATTGTTACTTTCATCCAAAGCCTGCATAAATTTCACCATAATTTAGCCAAAAAATCACTAAACTTGTTCTGCGTGTCTCCTCTTTTAAAACAGACTGCCGCCCCAAGCAGTTGTTTATGAATAGATTAAAAGAAACCGTTTACCGTCATTTGAAACGTAATTTTTTTGTTTTTAAATGTTTCTATACATCCTACAAATCCGCCACTTCACGGGCAGGTTATGGGGACGTCCTAGACATGATATTTGAAGGAATTTTTTGTTTTATTTTTAACCCTTATTTCATTGAAAACTCACTGTCCCTTTAAAAACGTTTTTTTTTTACTTTTTGTCCTTGTTTCCTGTCCCCCAGGGCACTACCCGGACCCCCATACACCTTTTATGGCAAATATCTTGCATATATGCCCTCCTGCAGGGCACTCTAAAAACCGAACTTTTGAGTCCCATAGACTTGCATTGAGTTTGGTTCATGTACGCGTTCGAACTCGAACTTTTGAAATTGTTCGAATTCGAATGCGAACCAAACACGGGGGTGTTCGGCTCATCCCTACACACTACCATATTCACACACACACACACGGTTATACACAGTAAATACAAACATTACAGTTAATATTCCATCTCCATATCGTCACATAAGTAAATCACTGTTTTGTAAGTAGTGTTAAATCCCTGGTGGTCTAGTGGATCACATGAGGTTAATACAGGGGCGGACTGGGCCGGGGGACAAGTGCCACCTGGGCCACCTCTGCCAGGCCCCTCCTGCACAATATTGCCGGCCACCGCGTGCTTCCTACGTGCGGCCGCCGGCTTGAAACTCTGCAGCTCACGTGGGTTCCACCAGCCAGCCGCGTGATCGCTAGATCGTAGGAAGCACGTGGAGGCCGGCAATATTGTGCAGGAGGGGCCTGGCAGAGGAGGTGAGCTGGGGGCAATATACAGTTGTGTTCAAAATTATTCAACCCCCACTGAAATTGAGTGTTTTGGCCAGTTTGACATTGATTTTTTTTATTTTTTTATTTTGTGATAAACCCTTATTTAGAGTTTTTTTTTATTTTGAAACAGGCATCAAAACAATCATAAAGAAAATGGCCTCGCAGGGCCAAAGCTAGTCATCTGTAAATAGAATGGCCGCACAGGGCCATACTTAGTCAATTTGGAATAGTATATAGAGACTTGAAAGTTAGGAATAGAGAAAATAAGAGATATATCACAGAGATCATCTTAAGACTGCTTGAAAATGGAAGAAAAGGATAAACAGCGATTACTCAGCAATAGTTAGAAATGGAAAATCAGCAAAATGTCAAAAAACGGGAGAGGGTTATAACAAAAAGACATCAAAAATACTTCAGATAATAAAAGCAGAAAGTCTCATATATGTCCCCAGCCGGGGGAATATCATCGGGAAAAAAGAAATAAAATAAAGTCTGAAGCGTCTCTGAATTAAGTGGGGGGGGGGGAGAACAACAGTGAGAGAACATCAATTTGGTGTCAAATAAGTAAATGGGGAGAAAATGTGGACCTGTTGTCAGCCAGTGTCTCAAAACTGACGGAGCAGTGGGGCAGACAGGGTGATGCAGAGCAGGCGAGGTCTCGAAACACAGCAAGGCATAAGGGAAGAATTGCAAAGGTGTTGCAGGAAAAATCAAACGTGAATGGGGACAAAAATTTCAGTGTCCGTCAATAATAAACAAAGTGTCTCATATAACAAGATAAAATAAAATAATAAAGTAGCTTCAAAAATCAGCAACTAGACATTCAAGTAACGACAACAAAAACTATAACGTCTCGAGGAGGAGAAATAAAATAAAAAAATCTCGGCATAGGGGTAAAGGAAGGGAGAGAGTCAGCAAAAGGAGTCATCTAGGTGGGGGATATCAGCACGGGCCAGGCCAAGAACCGGGAGGAGAAGAAAGGAGCCAGCGGACCTCTTCATCCTGTATCTCGCCAGGGAACTGCCTGTACCGCTCCCGTGGGACCGTCAGTCGCATGGAGGGTCCGTTGTGCCAACCCCTGGGCACGTCGTGCGCCCAGCCTCCATGATTCATCCTGGGCTATACAGGCCATCAGCCTGGACCAAGACGGGCCCAGCTTCCCCTCAGCATCCAGGCCCCCAGGCCCATGCGTCACCCCCGACACAGGCCTCTTAGGAACCGCAGCCAGCCGGTCAGTGACCCCCAGCTTGGCAGGTCTCGTGTAGGTAGTGCACCCGGTGTCTTCCGGCACCGCAGGGGTCCCCTCTGATGCAAGGCAGTGCGAGCACAGCTCAGGAGTCGAATCTCTCGGGTCAGCACCTCGTGGCTCCTCCACTGCAGCAGCATCTACACCGGCCATCTGTGAGACAGGTACCGCAGCCCTCTCCTCCTCAACCTCCGGGTCCACGATCTCCCGGCCAACTCCAATCGCGGCCAGCAGTCGACGCCAAGGGCCATAGGTGAGAGGGCCTCCGTCCTCCTCCGGCAGCTGCTTCAGGCATTTGTCAAGTGCAGCAAACATAGCCTCCATACCTCCCCCGGGGGGAGAGGGGCGCTCCTCTCCACGCCACATCACACACTCCTCCATCGTCATCAGCAAGGGGAGCACAGGCACAGCCAGAGGACGGGGGCCCTCCATCCCCGCAGCCCGTGACAAAGGGTTGCCCGACAAACACACCGGGGGAGGCAGAAGCTGCGATGAGGGACACAAACGAGCCGAAGGGTAGGCCTCAAAATGGCCGGCAGCCATATAAATCTATCGGGAGAACACAAAAACTCAGCTGTGCCCCGGGGGGGGGACAAAAACGGGCCCCAGAGCAATCCACGTTGTGGCCAGCCTAGCAGGAACCTCAATAAAGGGTTTTCAGGGTAGAAAGTCCAGCAAAAATCGGCGATATCAGGAAAGATGCACGGAGCTCTACCAGAACACGTCTGCTTCCATGCGCAGCTAGCCACGCCCCCTCTGACATTGATTTTGATCATTCAGTCATCTTGCTTACAATTAAATCAAAGAGGCACGTGTAGGTCAGACAAATATAACATAACATTTATAATGAAATAACCACAAATGTCTTTTCTGTGCTCACATCATTATCAGTTTTATTCAACCCCCAAGTGACATTCAATCTTAGTACTTAGTACAACATCCTTTTACAGTTATAACAGCTTTTAAACGTGAAGCATAGCTTGACACAAGTGTCTTGCAGCCATCTACGGGTATCTTCGCCCATTCGTCATGGGCAAAAGCCTCCAGTTCAGTCACATTCTTAGGCTTGCGCACTGCAACTGCTTTCTTTAAGTCCCACCAGAGGTTCTCAATCGGATTTAAGTCAGGTGACTGCGATGGCCACTTCAAAATGTTCCAGCCTTTAATCTGCAACCATGCTCTAGTGGACTTGGAGGTATGCTTGGGATCATTGTCCTGTTGAAAGGTCCAACGTCTCCCAAGCCTCAGGTTTGTGACGGACTGCATCACATTGTCATCCAATATCTCCTGGTACTGAAGAGAATTCATGGTACCTTGCACACGCTGAAGCTTCCCTGTTCCTGCAGAAGCAAAACAGCCCCAAAGCATGATTGACCCCCCGCCATGCTTCACAGTAGGCAAGGTGTTCTTTTCTTCATAGGCCTTGTTCTTCCTCCTCCAAACATAGCGTTGATCCATGGGCCCAAACAGTTCTAATTTTGTTTCATCAGTCCACAGAACACTATCCCAAAACTTCTGTGGTTTGTCCACATGACTTCTGGCATACTGCAGTCGACTCTTCTTATTCTTTGGAGACAGCAAGGGGGTGCGCCTGGGAGTTCTGACATGGAGGCCTTCATTACGCAGTGTGCGCCGCATTGTCTGAGCTGAAACTTCAGTACCCACATCTGACAAATCTTTTCTCAGTTCCTCAGCAGTCACATGGGGACTTTTCTCCACTCTACGCTTCAGGTAGCGCACAGCAGTCGAAGTCAGCATCTTCTTTCTGCCACGACCAGGTAGCGTTTCAACAGTGCCCTTTGCCTTGAATTTGCGAATGATGCTTCCTATGGTCTCTCTTGGTATGTTTAACATCTTTGCAATCTTCTTATAGCCATTGCCCTTCCTGTGAAGAGTAATCACCTCTTCTCTTGTCTTCCTGGACCATTCTCTTGACTTCACCATGTTTGTAACCACACCAGTAAATGTCTAGAAGGAGCTGAGTATCACAGTCATTTTAAAGCTGCCTAATTGGTGCTTATTATGCTTTATTGCTGCTCCGTGACATCCACAGGTGTTTTCAATACCTGATTGAAAACACTTGAATGAACCTCTGTTCTTCAGAGTGGTAGTCTTTAAGGGGTTGAATAATTGTGTCAATGAAGAATTCACAAAAGAAACATTTACTACTGTATTACAAAACCAATTGATGTCATTTTAGTTGCATATTGTTCTTTAAAAAGTCCTTGTAGGATTTCATTCTGAATACAATTACAAATGTACACTAAATTCCCTAAAACCCTTTACAGCATTGGGGGTTGAATAATTTTGAACACAACTGTATATCCCAGTATGAGCTGGGGGCAATATATATCCATGTGTGAGCTGGGGGCAATATATATCCCTGTGTGAGCTGGGGGCAATATATATCCATGTGTGAGCTGTTGGGGCAATATATATCACTGTGTGAGCTGGGGGCAATATATATCCCTGTGTGAGCTAGGGCAATATATATCCCTGTGTGAGCTGGGGCAATAGATATCCATGTGTGAGCTGGGGGCAATTATATATCCCTGTGTCAGCTTTGGGCAATATATATCCTTGTGTGAGCTGGGGGCAATATATATCCATGTGTGAGCTGCTGGGGCAATATATATTTCTATGTGTGAGCTGCTGGGGCAATATATATATTTCCATGTGTGAGCTGCTGGGGCAATATATATTTCCATGTGTGAGCTTCTGGGGTAATATATATTTCCATGTGTGAGCTGCTGGGGCAATATATATCCATGTGCATGCTGCTGGGGGCAGTATATACCCATATGTGAGCTGCTGGGGGCAGTATATACCCATATGTGATCTGCCGGGGACAATATATATCCATGTGTGAGCTGCTGGGGGCACTATATGTCACGGAACGGACATGAGAGCTCTTTTCAGCGAGCCACAGGACTAAAGACTGAACCCTTTTTAAAGTCCATTTTTCCTGTTTTCGTTTTGGTTTTGTGTGTGAGCCTATGGACCTCTTATTTTATTGCTAGATGTGGTTCTATTGGTGTAATGTAATGAAAATGTACCCTGTATGATGTGACTGTAAAAGTATGAAAGAAACCGTTTGTATGTGTTTTTCCCAGTCGCCATTTTGCTCATCCCAGCATGGTTTCACAGAACAAAGGATCTCATGCCCCAAGATGGAGGATGCAGCGGGCCAGAGGATTGGAGGCTTTTCCAAGACCTCATCTGCCTAATCCCCTGGACAATGGGGGAGCCTGAAAGGAAAAAAATAGAGAATATAGCAAGCCAGCTGATTGGAGGATTTTCCAAGACCTCATCTGCCTAATCTCTGGACAATGGGAAGGCTTAAAGGGACCTGATAGGGAACAGGAGGCTGGGAAAGGAGCCAATCAGTGCTGGTTGTGTGGGTGGGGGAGTTGGTAATCTGTTTGTGTGAAGTTGTATAAATGACCCTGTTGAAACCCATAAAATTGAGTTCACTGTTTTAAAGCATACAGCCGCGTTGGTGTCTTCATTTCAGAGCTACAATCACTATTGCGGGAGACACTCAGCGGTCTCCTGCATAACCACTCAACCCAGGAACGGGATCCCCAAGGCAACACCGCACCATCTATCCAGACGCCGGACCAACGCCATTTCATCCTCCAGGCCGCTCGAGACGCCGAGTGCCGTGCCACTCAGTAGTCGGGCCGGACGCCATCAAAGGGGGGGGGGTCAGATAGAGCAGGACCGCAGGCGGACTTCCATCCCGCCACATTGGTGGCAGCAGTGGGATAGCTCTTTGAACCCCCCGAAAAAGCACTCAGCATGGCAGGGTACGCCAACTACAAAAAAGACACCCTGCGGGGCATCCTGGAGAGCCGAGGAGGCACCCCGGGCTAAAAGCCGCCCTGATCGAGGAACTGCAGGAAATGGACCAGGGAGCCGTGGGCACGCCAACCTTACCACCCACTCAGGCATTGGTCCCAGAAGATCTCCTTCCAAAGGAAAGTGCGGCAGCGGCTAGCCCTGTTCGGAGCCGCCCCGTCAGAAGCCGCTATACACAACGCCATCCAGGAGGTCCGGCAGGAAGAGGAGCAAGAGAAGGACCGTCAGCACAAGCTGCGGATGGCGGCGCTCCGAGAAAAAAAAGGACTGAATACCCTGCCCCTGAACCCTACCCCGTAGAACCCTGGTTCGAGGTTGACAGCTCGACTGGAGCTTCATCCAGGGAATCTACACCCCCTAGCGATACTTCTTTTTGGACTTACAGCTCGCTTGGAGTTTTAATTGAGGAAACCGCACATCTCAGCAACCCTTGGATGGAGGCTTACAGCCCGCCTGGAGCTGCATCCGAGGACGCCACACCCCCATCGAGTGGTGGTGCCACTGTTCCAGCACCCTCGCAGACACGAGGGCTGAATTCCCGAGAAGGCTACAGGAGGGCCTGGATCGGTATCATGGATCTACAGTTGAGCCCTCTGGGCCCGAGTGGCAGGATGAGATCCGCCAAGAACTCTGGTACGAGGCACTGTACCATGAAAGGGACTACCATGGTGTCAATGTTCCCTCCGACGCTGCCATCTACCAAGTGCAGTACAATGCCAGAGCAGCATTCCTGAAAGGCCGACCCCCAGAGGAGTGGGAGGCAGAGCTCCAATACCTGGTTCAGCAGGAGATCGCACTGGACGCCGCTTACCGGGCGTCCCAGTGGATAATAGGCCCCCTGCTACCCCGCACCATCGACGGCGCCTCCACCGCAGGCCTCCACTATGGCGGCACAGGGCTGCTATACGAAAGGATGGCCAACGACCCTGGGTTTGGAGAAGAGTCGGAGTGGCGGTTGGAGGAGATACTGGAACACCGGGAAGAGGAACTCTCATATGAGAGCAAGGACTTCGAGATAGAGGAACTGGAGTTCCTGGTAAAGCGTGAATGGGAGCTTGAGAAGGCCTACAGAAGGTTGTTGGACGACGCTCCGCAGTCAGGCCTAAGCCCCATGACCTGGGACTGTCTGGCCGAAGAAGCAGACAGTCCAAGTGACACGGAAGTATTGGAGCCCGAGATGCTCCCATGGGTCCCCGTTGGGACCACAGTAGACGAGCCGGCCAGGTCTGAAGAAGCACGGCAGGTGCCAAGTGACCAGAATGGGCCGCGTAAAGGGTCCGAGTGGCCCAGAGAGGAAGTTATCCTCCTGCCCCCGCAAGAAGACACTGTGCCAGTGTCCGCTTACCCAGCAGAAGAGCTGGCAATGGGGCAGAGTGCCGCTGGCCTCTGACCATCCTCCACCATCTGCCCTGAGGAGCAGAAGTGGGATACCCTTGAGCTGCTTATCCCGCAGCTGCTTACTCCATCCAACCCCCTGGACTTTGTTCCTGTACCCACCTCCCCAGCAGAAGAGCTGGCAACGGGGCAGTTTGCCGCTGGCCTCTGCCCACCCTCCATCGTCTGCCCTGAGGAGCAGAAGGAGGATTTACCCGAGCTGCTTATCCTGCAGCCGTTGACCCCATCCGACCCCCTGGACTTTGTTCCCACACCCGCTTACCCAGCAGAAGAGCTGGCAATGGGGCAGAGTGCCGCTGGCCTCTGCCCACCCTCCCTCGTCTGTCCCGAGGAGCAGAAGGAGGATTTCCCCGAGCTGCTTATCCCACAGCCGCTTACCCCATCCAACCCCCTGGACTTTGTTCCTGTACCCACCTCCCCAGCAGAAGAGCTGGCAACGGGGCAGAGTGCCGCTGGCCTCTACCCACCCTCCATCGTCTGCCCTGAGGAGCAGAAGGAGGATTTACCCAAGCTGCTTATCCCGCAGCCGTTGACCCCATCCAACCGCCTGGACGTTGTTCCTGCGCCCGCTTCCCCAGCAGAAGAGCTGGCAACCGGACCGAGTGCTGCCGGCCTCTGCCCAACCTTCACCGCCTGCCTCGGGGAACAGAAAGAGGATACACCCAGGCTGCTTAGTCCGCAGCCACTGACCCCCCCCCGGAGATGGAGGACGACATTCTCCTGCCCGGGGACCCTTCCTCGGCCTTGAACCCCCCAGCCAACGCGCTGGCAATGGGGCAGAACCTGTTTCAACTCTGCCCATCTCCACACCCCTTTGGCCCGAAGGCCCCATGCAGCCACTGTTTTTTCCAACGGCTGACCAGGGAACTCGGGGCGCGTGCATTTAGCACCCGTTTTTCCCGGGTGCGCGATACCTCCGGAGGTGGTACAGGCGGTACCCCTCCCCGACCACAGGACTCTTATTCCGGAGGGGGTACCCCCAAAGACTTGTACCCCCAACATGCCAGGCACTGCCGCAAGGACAAATGGAGAAGCCTGGTGGCTCGCCTCCTTCCCACAGACTATGGGCCACAAAGACTGCTCCGACTTCCCCGAGTCGACCCATGTGGGTCCAACCGTGTCCGTCGGACTCTAGAAGGGGGGAGAAATGTCACGGAACAGACATGAGAGCTCTTTTCAGCGAGCCACAGGACTAAAGACTGAACCCTTTTTAAAGACCATTTTTCCTGTTTTCGTTTTGGTTTTGCCTGTGAGCCTATGGACCTCTTATTTTATTGCTAGATGTGGTTTTATTGGTGTAATGTAATAAAAATGTACCCTGTATGATGTGACTGTAAAAGTATGAAAGAAACCGTTTGTATGTGTTTTTCCCAGTCGCCATTTTGCTCATCCCAGCATGGTTTCACAGAACAAAGGATCTCATGCCCCAAGATGGAGGATGCAGCGGGCCAGAGGATTGGAGTCTTTTCCAAGACCTCTTCTGCCTAATCCCCTGGACAATGGGGGAGCCTGAAAGGCTGTATAGAGGATACAGCAAGCCAGCTGATTGGAGGATTTTCCAAGACCTCACCTGCCTAATCCCTGGACAATGGGAAGGCTGAAAGGGACCTGATAGGGAACAGGAGGCTGGGAAAGGAGCCAATCAGTGCTGGTTGTGTGGGTGGGGGAGTTTGTAATCTGTTTGTGTGAAGTTGTATAAATGACCCTGTTGAAACCCATAAAATTGAGTTCACTGTTTAAAAGCATACAGCCCCGTCTGGTGTCTTCATTTCAGAGCTACAATCACTATTGCGGGAGACACTCAGCGGTCTCCTGCATCACCACTCAACCCAGGAACGGGATCCCCAAGGCAACACCGCACCATCTCTCCAGACGCCGGACCAACGCCATTTCATCCTCCAGGCCGCTCGAGATGCCGAGTGCCATGCCACTCGGTAGTCGGGCCAGACGCCATCAAAGGGGGGGGGGTCAGATAGAGCAGGACCGCTGGCGGACTTCCATCCCGCCACACTATATTTCCATGTGTGAGCTGCTGGGGCAATATATTTCCATGTGTGAGCTGCTGGGGGCAATATATTTCCATGTGTGAGCTGCAGGGGCAATATATATTTCCATGTGTGAGCTGCTGGGGGTATTTCCATGTGTGAGCTGCTGGGGGCAATATATATCCATGTGTGAGCTGCTGGGGCAATATATATCCATGTGTGAGCTGCTGGGGCAATATATATTTCCATGTGGAAAAGGATTTAGGGGTCATTATTTCAGAGGATCTAAGGGTAAGTAGTCAATGTAATAGAGCAGCAGGAAATGCTAGCAGAATGCTTGGTTGTGTAGGGAGAGGTATTAGCAGTAGGAAAAGGGAAGTGCTCATGCCACTGTACAGAGCACTGGTGAGACCTCACTTGGAGTACTGTGTGCAGTACTGGAGACCGTATCTCCAGAAGGATATAGACATCTTAGAGAGAGTTCAGAGAAGGGCTACTAAAATGGTGTACGGCTTGAAGGAGAAAAGTTACCAGGAAAGGCTTAATGATCTTAACATGTACAGCTTGGAAAAAAGACGAGACAGAGGAGATATGATAGAAACATTTAAATACGTAAAGGGAATCCACAAGGTAGAGGAAGGGAGTATATTTAAAAGGAAACAAAGTAGCAAAACAAGAGGACATAGTCTTAGATTAGAGGGGCAAAGGTTTAAAAGTAACATCAGGAAGCATTATTTTACTGAGAGGGTGGTGGATACATGGAACAGTCTTCCAGTAGAAGAGGTAGAGGCCAAAACAGTAATTGAATTTAAGCAAGCATGGGATAGGCATAAGGCTATCCTAAACAAAAGATAAATCCAGGTAAAGTATCCATGTAATTGGGCAGACTAGATGGGCCGAAAGGTTCTTATCTGCCGACATTTTTCTATGTTTCTATGTTTCTATGTGTGAGCTGCTGGGGCAATATATATTTCCATGTGTGAGCTGCTGGGGCAATATATATTTCCATGTGTGAGCTGCTGGGGCAATATATATCCATGTGCGTGCTGCTGGGGGCAGTATATACCCATATGTGAGCTGCTGGGGGCAGTATATACCCATGTGTGAGCTGCTGGGGACAATATATATCCATATCTGAGCTTCTGGGGGCAGTATATACCCATGTGAGCTGCTGGGGGCAATATATATCCATGTGTGAGCTGCTGGGGCAGTATATACCCATGTGTGAGCTACTGGGGGCAATATATATCCATGTGCGAGCTGCTGGGGCAATATATTTCCATGTGTGAGCTGCTGGGGGCAATATATTTCCATGTGTGAGCTGTTGGGTGCATTATAGACATGTGCACAGCACAAAATTTCGTTTTGAACTAATGGATTAGTCCTAAAATGCAATTTATTTAGTTGCTAAAGAAATTCGTTTTCAGTTCTTTAGTATGAAAACTAATTTTATACATCCGAAAACCAGTGGATACAATTACTATTTGTCAGGCACGCTCACGTACCTGAGGGTGGACGAACGGTTAGCCCTAAGTGAAAACAGGAGCCTCGAGTACGTAGAAGAGAAACCAGTCCTTGTAGTGGCTGGGTTAACACAAATAATGAGGGCTGCCCTGTCTTCAGGCCAACACGAACCAAGGGTACGTAACGGCAGTGCCAGTAAAGCAAGAGAGAGTCACAATGCGGTACCAGTCCTTATAGTGGCTGGGTTTCGCACAAACAGGAGGTGAACCTATAAGGCAGGGACACAAGGAGGACAGGAACCAGTCCTTAGAGTGGCTGGTGTAAACGCTGGTAAGCCAGGAACGTATATCAGAAAGCAATAGGGTATAGGCGAAAACAGAGTCGAGTAACAAGCCGGGTCAAGGGGTATAGAGGTACACAAGTCGAGAGAGATAGCCAGGTCATACACAGTAAGTCAAATTGAGTGAAATAAACGAGCACTTAAGGGTCAGACAGGCAAAACCACGAAAGGGCACTGAGGAATGGGAAAAGCAAGTTTAAATCTGGTGCCTTGCCTGCTGATTGGTCCTTCGCGGTCACATGGAGATTGGTGACGTCGCGCCGCCGGGAGGGCTAAATCCGGAACTGCCGGCGCGCGCGCGCCTACTGCGCGCACACAGGACTCGGAGAGGACGCCGACCCCGGAGCCGGGAAGAAGGATGCCGGGTCGGCGGCCCGGCGGGACGCCGAGCCGGCGGCGCCCGCCGAGCCCTGACAGCACCCCCGCCTTGAGGAACGCCCACCGGGCGGCTGGGAGCCGGGCGATCGGGAAAACGACGATGAAAGGCGGAGACCAATCGAGGAGCATGAACGTCACGTGACGAAACCCATGTGCGATCCGCGGGGCCATAGCCAGTCCAATGAACCAAATACTGCAACCGATTGCGGACATAACGGGAATCCAAGATGGACTCAATTTCATACTCGGGAGTCCCATCAACCACCACAGGGGGAGGAGGGGAGTCAGGGCGAGTAAAACGGTTGCAGGAGAGCGGCTTCAATAAAGAGACATGAAAGGAGTTGGGAATACGCAAAGAGACAGGCAATTGCAGTGCGTATACTACGGGATTGATACATCGGAGTATTTTATACGGACCGATAAAACGAGGCGCGAATTTCATAGACGGGACCTTCAGACGAATGTGGCGTGTGCTGAGCCAAACCCTGTCACCCACATGGTACACTGGTGGAGGTCTGCGCCTCCGATCAGCCGCCCGCTTCTGGCTCAAGGAAGCGGATTCTAGATTCAACCTGGTCTTCTCCCAAATAACCCGGAGCTTATCTAGGTGTTCCTCCAGGGCAGGAATGTTCTGGGGGGAGAACGAGGATGGAAAAATAGTGGGATGCATACCCGTGACTATTTCGAAAGGAGAAAATTTTGTCGACTGTGATGTGGCGTTGTTATACGCAAATTCTGCCCATGGTAACAGAGTAACCCAATCATCCTGTGCGTCAGAAATAAAACACCTTAAATAAGTCTCAAGCGTTTGGTTAGTTCTTTCGGCTAAACCGTTCGTTTGCGGGTGATACGCGGACGAAAAGGACAGTTTGACGCCCAACTGGTGACAGAAGCCTCTCCAGAACTTAGAGATAAACTGAGAACCCCGATCCGAGACGAGAACATTAGGAACACCATGTAGTCTGAATATTTCTTTGGTGAAAATCTGTACTAGCTCGCTGGAGGAAGGGAGCTTCTTTAACGGAATAAAATGTGCCATTTTAGAGAAGCGGTCGACAACCACAAAAATCACAGTATGACCAAGTGAAGGGGTTAGTTCCACTAGGAAGTCCATAGCTAAATGAGACCAAGGGCGCTCAGGGATCGGTAGGGGTTGGAGGAGGCCAGCAGGACAAAGGCGGGAGGATTTGGAACGGGTACAAACAAAACAGGTGGTTACGTAATCTTTTACATCCTTAGTAAGTGTCGGCCACCAAAGGTGTCGTTTAATCAAGTCAAGAGTTTTATTTACCCCAAAATGTCCAGCGAATTTGGATTCGTGAAAGAGCTGTAAAGCAGTGGGTACCTCTACAGAAGGAACGAATAGCTTATTCTGTGGTTTAGACGGGGGAGCCAGAGCCTGTTTAGAGAGTAAGAGGTTCCAGAAAGGAGACTCGACTCGTGTACTCAGAGAGGCTAAAATTTTCCTTTCGGGAACTATGGACACAGGTACAGACACTGGAGTTGCTAGGGATTCATATTGTCTGGAGAGTGCGTCGGCCTTAACATTTTTAGACCCGGGTCTGTACGTAATGAGGAAGTCAAATCTGGTGAGAAAAAGGGCCCATCGAGCTTGTCTAGGGTTCAACCTTTTTGCCTCGGACAGGTAAATCAAATTTTTGTGGTCAGTGAGAATGGAAAACGGACAGGTGGAGCCCTCCAAGAGATGGCGCCATTCTTTTAAGGCCAAAATGATGGCTAACAATTCCCTGTCCCCAATGTCGTAACGGGCCTCGGTAGGGGACAATTTCCTAGAATAAAAACCACAGGGTTGCATAGGTTTGTCATCAGCTGGACGTTGGGACAAGACGGCTCCTACCCCGGTTTCCGATGCGTCAACCTCTAAAACGAAGGGTCTATTGGGATCAGGGTGGTGTAGAATGGGAGCAGTGGAAAAGGCCTCCTTTAACCGTTCGAAAGCCTCCAGGGCACTGGAGGACCAATTCTGAGTGTCACCTCCCTTTCTCGTCAATGCTGTAATGGGTGCAATAATGGACGAAAAGCCCTGATAAACCGTCTATAGTAATTAGAGAAGCCAATAAACCTTTGAATGGCCTTGAGGCCCTTGGGAAGAGGCCAGTGACTGATGGCCTCCAGTTTTTTGGGATCCATCATGAAACCAGAGGAGGATATAACATAACCCAAAAACTGTACCTGTTGGACATCGAATAGGCATTTTTCTAGCTTGCAGTAGAGGCCGTTGGCCAAGAGCTTAGATAAGACGAGTCGTACATGTACGTGGTGGGTATTCAGATCAGGGGAATGTATTAACACATCATCAAGGTAAACCACGACAAAACAAGGGGTGTACTCTCGTAACACATCATTAATAAACGCCTGAAACACTGCTGGAGCGTTACATAAACCGAAGGGCATAACCAAGTACTCGTAATGCCCTAACCTGGTGTTAAACGCAGTTTTCCACTCATCGCCGTGTTTGATTCTTATTAAATTGTACGCTCCTCTGAGATCCAGTTTCGAAAAGATTTTGGAATGTTTCAGGCGGTCAAACAGCTCGGGGATGAGTGGAATGGGGTAGGCATTTTTTAACGGTGATCTTGTTCAACCCTTGAAAATCGATACAGGGTCTAAGATCACCCTCCTTTTTCTGCACAAAGAAAAACCCTGCCCCAGCGGGAGAGGAGGAAGGACGAATAAACCCTTTTTTAAGGGAATCTTTAATGTACTCCTCCAAAACCTTATGTTCTTTCACGGACAAAGGATAGACAGCCCCTTTAGGAGGCATGGTACCAGGAAGAAGGTCGATGGCACAATCGTAAGAACGATGGGGGGGGTAATCTATCGGCCTCTCTTTTGTCAAACACAGGTGCCAAGTCCGAGTAGGGGACAGGAATGGAAGTCGTCAGAGGAGGGGCCGTAGGCAAATTCAAGACATTAATGGATAGTGGAATCTCAATACAAGAAGCCATACAATCATTGTCCCACTTCGCGATCTGACGAGCTCGCCAGTCAATAACAGGGTTATGGCGGGTTAACCAGGGGTAACCCAGTACGATAGGATAGGAAGGGGACGAAATAGCATGGAAGAACATACTTTCTTTATGACACAGTCCTATCCCAACAGTAATATTGCGAGATTCAAACAAAACAAAAGGGGTTTTGGGAGGTCTGCCATCGATGGCCTGTACAAGTAATGGGGTTTCTTTTTCAACCAGGGGTATGGCATGTTTGCGAGCAAAATTTATGTCAATAAAGTTATCGGCAGCACCAGAGTCTACTAAGGCATAGAGTTGTACCGGGTTACGGGAACTCTCCCAGGATAGAGTAACCGGAACCCGGAGTCTATTTTCCAGTTTGGGGGACGAAGGAAAAGTGCCTAAGAGCTGTCCCCTAGAGGCACTTAGGCATGAGAGTTTCCCGATGGACCCTGGGGGCGTTTGGAACAGCCCTTAAGGAAATGACCCCCCAAACCACAGTACAGGCATAAACCCACACGTCGTCTGCGTTGTTTTTCACTATCAGGGATCTTGGTGCTATCTAATTGCATGGGTTCGGGGGGAGGATGAGACTCGGGAAGCAAAGGTACAGAAAACCGGGGAGGCTGCCTAACCGGTGGTCTTTTAGACCTCTCCTTAGTAAGTCGACGATGGCGAAGGCGTTCATCGATAAAGGACAGGTAAGTAATCAAGTCTTCCAGGTCCCCTGGGAGATCTCTGGCCGCTATCTCATCTTGCAACTCATCGTTCAGGCCCTCAGAAAACACGGCTATCAAAGCCTCATTGTTCCAGTTCAATTCAGAAGCCAATGATCTAAACTCCAGAGCATATTCACCCAGTGATTTCGCACCCTGGCGCAAGCGTAACAAGGATTTTGCGGCATTGGTTTTACGCCCGGGAGGGTCAAACACCCTACGAAAGGCCGACATAAAGTCACGATAATTATAGACAATCGGTTTATCGGTATCCCCAAGAGGGTTAGCCCAACTCAACGCTTTGTCGGTAAGATGGTTGATGACAAAGGCGATTTTGGCACGATCTGTAGGGTAAGACCACGGGGTTAATTCGAAATGAATGGAAATCTGGTTCAGAAACCTCGACAGGCGGTAGGATCGCCGCCATAACGTACTGGAGGTAGCAAGTTAGGGTACGAGGTGGGCACAGAGAACGGTTCGGAAGGGAGAGGATTCACGGGAGGGGAAACCTCTACCTGGGTAGGGGCGGTACGGGTGAGCAGCGTTTGGAGGGCCTGGGCGAACTGATCAAGACGGTGATCTTGCTCCTCCAAACGGCTTTCTAGACCAGAGAATTGCTGAGCGGTCCCTGCAAGGTCCATGGCCCTTTCGTGATGTCAGGCACGCTCACGTACCTGAGGGTGGACGAACGGTTAGCCCTAAGTGAAAACAGGAGCCTCGAGTACGTAGAAGAGAAACCAGTCCTTGTAGTGGCTGGGTTAACACAAATAATGAGGGCTGCCCTGTCTTCAGGCCAACACGAACCAAGGGTACGTAACGGCAGTGCCAGTAAAGCAAGAGAGAGTCACAATGCGGTACCAGTCCTTATAGTGGCTGGGTTTCGCACAAACAGGAGGTGAACCTATAAGGCAGGGACACAAGGAGGACAGGAACCAGTCCTTAGAGTGGCTGGTGTAAACGCTGGTAAGCCAGGAACGTATATCAGAAAGCAATAGGGTATAGGCGAAAACAGAGTCGAGTAACAAGCCGGGTCAAGGGGTATAGAGGTACACAAGTCGAGAGAGATAGCCAGGTCATACACAGTAAGTCAAATTGAGTGAAATAAACGAGCACTTAAGGGTCAGACAGGCAAAACCACGAAAGGGCACTGAGGAATGGGAAAAGCAAGTTTAAATCTGGTGCCTTGCCTGCTGATTGGTGACGTCGCGCCGCCGGGGGAAATCCGGAACTGCCGGCGGCGCGCGCGCCTACTGCGCGCACACAGGACTCGGAGAGGACGCCGACCCCGGAGCCGGGAAGAAGGATGCCGGGTCGGCGGCCCGGCGGGACGCCGAGCCGGCGGCGCCCGCCGAGCCCTGACACTATTGTAGTGGCTCCTTAGAGGGCTGAGATCGCTACTTGTTACAGTAACTCTCACTCTCAGCATAATGTGTCAGGCAAAGCTGTTACAGTAACTGACTGTCACGGAATGGACCTGAGCGCTCCTTCCAGGGAGCCGCGTGACTAAAAACTCAGACAGTTTTAAAGATAATTTTCCTTTTATATTTCTGTTGTGCGTTTAAGTGTATGGCCATTTTATTTCATGTCTAGATGTCGTTTTACTGGTGTGGTTTTTATTAGAGTGTGATGTATTAACATGTATCCTGTATTGTATGAGGGCACTTAAGTCTGGACATGTCTGAGGGCATTCAAGTCTGGACATGTCTTTGTGTTGTGCTTATAAAAGGATCTGCCCAAACCTTTTAATAAATCAGTTTTCTGTTTTGAAGTCATGCAGCTTCGTCTGGTGAGTTCTTCCAGGGAATATCACATTGCACCTAGAAGGCACTCAGCGGCCTTCCACATCACGTCTATCCCAGGAAAAGGAGCCTCAAGTCAGCCCAGCAGCCACCTCCACACCAACAAGAGGTCGGTAGATCAGGCTGCTCGAGACGCCGAGTGCCGAGCCACTCGGTAGTCGGCCGGACGCCATCAAGGGGGTCAGATAGGAGCAGGACCACAGGCGGACACTCCATTCCGTCACACTGACTGCTGCTCATCACAGCGCTCAGAGTTTCAGTAAAACTAGTAAATAATATTTTTTATATATAAGAGGTTAGAACAATATTATTTCCTTGTTTTACTGAAACTCTGAGCGCTGTTACAGTCAGTTACTGTAACAGCTGAGCCTGATACATTGTTCTGAGAGATAATATAACAAGCAGCCGATCTCAGCACTCACAGACACTAAAGGGCTAAAAAAAGGGCTCCTCTCTGTTTAATGTATAGAACATCCTCCTGCATTAATTTATACCCCTCTCTGTATAATGTAGATAACATCCTCCTGCATTAATACCCCTCTCTGTATAATGTATACAACATCCACCTGCCATAATTAATACCCGTCTCTGTATAATGTATAGAACATCCTCCTGAATTAATGTCCCTCTCTGTATAGAACATCCTCCTCAATTTATACCTTTCTCTGCAAAATGTATATAACATCCTCCTGCATTAATACCCCTCTCTGTATAATGTATAGAACATCCTCCTGCATTAATTAATGCCCCTCTCTGTATAGAACATCCTACTGCATTGGCATGTGGAGGGTGCAGAACCTCCAGCACAGGAGAGGGAACTTTTACTTAGACAGGAATATAAAAGCAGGGGAGAGGGAAAATATTGACGTAAATCGGTCTGAGAGCTCAGAGAAGAGATGACTGTCGCAAATATTATTTTTTTATAAAATAAAGCACTTTAAATCCAGGGAAAACATTCAAATAAATCACACTGAAGGCTCATAATGACAGAGTAACTGTGAGAGCTGGATACTAAATGTATCAGACGTAAAAGAAAACCTTTATAACAAGCAGCACTGGGAGAGGAGAGGGACTTTATATAAAACGTGTATTATAGATGAGGAAAGGGGGATAGTGCTCTTGGATAATATAAAATGTATCAGACCTAAGCCCCTATTATGTAGAGTGGGAGGGGAGATAACACACGTTTTATAAAGTCCCTTTCTTCTCCCAGCACTGCTGGTTATAAAGGGGTTTTTACTATCCAGCCCTCCTCTCTCATTAGCTTTCAGTGTGATTTATTTGAATGTTTTCCTTCTCCAGCTGCTTTTATCATCTTGTCTGCCTCATAGACATGCAAGGGTTAAGTAAAGGTATCCTCTCCTGTGCTGGCTGTCTGTGCTGTGAGTGAGTATTCTGGAGCTCTATCACTGTCAGATTTTCAGGTAGGGGTCGGGAAGGATTACGCATACAAACCTTATCTGTAGCTTTGCGATTTTGCGCTCTTCATTACTGGTCTCCTTCACTCATCAATGTAATATCACAAAAAGGACTGAAACTAAAATGTAGTGCATTTTATTTTAGTTTCTTTCGTTTTTTGTACTGAGCAGTTTCGTATCTCTTGAGTCATACTAAAACTAAATTATGGCAAAATTCAGACTAAATCGTTTTAGTACTAAAACGAATGCACGTCTAGGGGACAATATATATCTATCCATGTGTGAGCTGCTGGGGGCAATATATATATCCATGTGTGAGCTGCTGGGGGCAATATATATTTCCATGTGTGAGCTGCTGGGGGCAATATATATCCATGTGTGAGCTGCAGGGGCAATATATATTTCCATGCTTGAGCTGCTGGGGGCAATATATATCCATGCGTGAGCTGCTGGGGGCAATATATATCCATGTGTGAGCTGCTGGAGGCAATATATATCCGTGTGAGCTGCTGGGGTTAATATATATCCATGTGTGAGCTGCTGGAGGCAATATATAAATCCATGTGTGAGCTGCTGGGGGCAATATATATCCATGTGTGAGCTGCTGGGGTTAATATATATCCATGTGTGAGCTGCTGGGGGCAATATATATTTCCATGTGTGAGCTGCTGGGGGCAATATATATTTCCATGTGTGAGCTGCTGGGGGTATTTCCATGTGTGAGCTGCTGGGGGCAATATATATATATGTGTGAGCTGCTGGGGGCAATATATATCCATGTGTGAGCTGCTGGGGGCAATATATATCCATGTGTGAGCTGCTGGGGGCAATATATATCCACGTGTGAGCTGCTGGGGCAATATATATCCACGTGTGAGCTGCTGGAGGCAATATATATATTCATGTGAGCTGCTTAGGGCAATATATATCCATGTGTGAGCTGCTGGGGGCAATATATATCCATGTGTGAGCTGCTGGGGGCAATATATATCCATGTATGAGCTGCTGGGGGCAATATATATCCATGTGTGAGCTGCTGGGGGCAATATATATCCATGTGAGCTGGGGCCAAAATATCCATGTGAGCTGGGGGCAATATACCCATGTGTGAGGTGGGGGCAATATATCCATGTGCGGTGTGTATGAGTACGTTTTATTGCTCTGGAGCTCTGTGATACACTCATACACACCGCACATTACTGTGAGTTTTATTGCTGTGGAGCTCTGATACAGTAATGTGCAGTGTGTTTGAGCGTAACAGAGCTCCACAGTAATAAAACGCACAATAATGTGCGGTGTGTATGAGCATATCACAGAGCTCTACAGCAATACAACTCGCTGTAATGTGCGCTGTGTATGAGAGTAAGTTATATTGCTGCGGAGCTCTGTGCTAACGCTCATACACAAGGGCCTGAGTTGCTGCACTATGGGCCTCTGGACCAAAGGTTGTCAGTCAGCCCCTGGGTTAATATAGCAATCAAGCTCCATCACTCCCCACTCCAGTCATACCTGGCAGACTGTACAGGTTTGGCTTGTGGCCAGGGCCGGACTGGCCTACCGTCAGGAATCCGGGTAGGCTACCTACTTTTTTGGGCTGCTTTTGCATTAGAATTGAGAGCCAGCAGCTTGCTGGGGCCGGCGTGGGTACACTGTCACTGGCCGCCGCTGGTCTCGTTCTTGACAGCCCCTGCAGCTGCACGTGCCTCCCAGATCCAGAACACAAGGTTGGGAATGGCACACTGTATTGGCGACGCCCCTTCACCTACCATGTGATACGCGTAGAAGTGCACGACGTCTCCACGTGTCAGACATATCAGAGGAGGAAACGCCTGTTGCAGGCTCCTGGTGCTTGGCTTCCCTGCTACATTTTGTTCCCATTCCGGGCGGCTGCTCTCAAATTAGAGCAGGAGGACAGGCAGAACCGAGGAGGCAGGACCACAGAAGAACAGGCCCTGCGCATCCTAAGGCAAGTCAGACAGTTGCCTTAGGATGCGGCTTCATAGATGGTGCAATTTTGGGCCACACTTGTCTCCTGCATCGCCTGTGGCCACCTACAGTATGCTTGAAACCAGTGGCGTCACTAGGGTTGGTGTCACCCGGTGCGGTAACTCATGGTGTCACCCCCCCCGAATTTTATGTTTTTTTTTTTACTACTCTTACTCATAAATCAGTACTCCCATATAACACTGAATGCTCATAATACACGGCGCACATTACTGTGAGGTTTATTGCTGTGCAGCTCTCTCATATACTCACACACAAATTTTGGTGAACTGCCGCCGGCAAGTCCGGTGCCTGTTCGACGGCAGTGAAAGTCCCCATAGAGAAGTAATGGTAAATCTGTTCAGAGACATCAGAGAAATGCCCTGATGTTCAGTGGTTTCATTAGACAGGTTTATTAAGGCGAACACCATCAGGGCTATTCAGAGAGAGGTGAAAACCTTGAGAATTGCCAGGAGAATGAACAATCTAGACCAAATAGCCAATTTGGAAAGTGAGATAAATGGGAGAATTTTTATGGTTTGACTATTTTGCCCTAGAATTTTCAATTCTACAGTCATTCTCAAGGTTTTCACCTCTCTCTGAATAACCCTGCATAGGTTTCAATGTTAAAAATGTTCCCGTTTTTACCCAATATCTAATAAAACTTTTATTCCATTAATCTGTAGTAAAAATTCTCTTTATTTGTTGATTTATTTTTCTTAGTATCCAATAGGCATTTTAAAAATAAATTCAATTTTTATTATCATTCAGAGGATCTTATAGGTTAATTCCAGACATTTTTGTTCAGTAGTTTTATTGAAAACAGCTGGTGACGGGTTCGCGGTGGCATTCGGTGGCCGATTCCCTGCACTTCAGGGACCCTGCAGTGAATTCACCAGGGAAATTTGATTCCCCAAAGTGCCTGCGTCATTTCGGTGCTCTGTGAATATCCCCTTTAGTGGTGATTTTTTTGCTGCCCCCTGGAAAGTGCCAGCCTAGGCCTTGCCTACCCAGGACATACTTCAAAATGAGAGAATTCTCAATGTATCCTTCCAGGTAAAATAGTTTTGTGTAAAAAAGGTGTCACCCTAGGGGGTGGTGCCACCCGGTGCGGGCCGCACCCCGCCCCCCCATAGTACTTGAAACCCTTCTGTAGATCACAGAAGTTTTTTTTTCCCTCCTCAAACAGGCACGCCTCCCATCCATTCCATCGCTGTGCTGCTGTCAGATACACATAGCCTCTGCCCAGAGTGAGTTTCGGGTCAGCGATCAGAGAATCATGTCCCTGGAGAGAAGCAGGAGGCTGTTCTGAGCTTTCTGGTGTCCTGGTTGCAAGAAGTTCCCCAGGACAGGGTGAGAAATATGAAAGAATGCCCTTTCAATAAAATGTCTGCCTGCATATATCTGCTTGTGTTACTATGTCTGCATGTCTGTATATATTTATAATGCCTGTATATATAGAAACATAGAAACATAGAAAAATGTCGGCAGATAAGAACCTTTCGGCCCATCTAGTCGCCCAATTACATGGATACTTTACCTGGATTTATCTTTTGTTTAGGATAGCCTTATGCCTATCCCATGCTTGCTTAAATTCAATTACTGTTGATATATATATTGCCTGTGTATATAAAGTCTGCCTGGCTCTAATTAATGACCATGTATAATAAATGCCTGCAAAACCTCTACAAGTGTGTATATATATATATGTGTGTGTGTGCTTGTGTGTTTATTTCTATATAATTCCCCTCTATACAACTATAATAAATGCATATGTATTTGTATAAATAGAGGGGCATTATATAGAAATAAACACACAAGCACACACACACATATATATATACACACTAGTAGAGGTTTTGCAGGCATTTATTATACATGGTCATTAATTAGAGCCAGGCAGACTTTATATACACAGGCAATATATATACAGGCATTATAAATATATATATATATGAATATGTATATATGTGTCTATATATATATGTGTACACACACTGCCTGCAAACCACTACAAAATATGCTTGTCTACATGTGATACGCTCATACACACCACACATTACTGTGAGTTTTATTGCTGTGGAGCTCTGTGATACGCTCATACACACAGCACATTGCTGTGAGGTTTATTGCTGTGGAGCTCTGTGATACACTCAAACACACCACACAATACTGTGAGTTTTATTGCTGTACAGCTCTGTAATACGCTCATACACACTGCACATTACTGTGAGTTTTATTGCTGTGGAGCTGTGTGATAAAGTAATATGCAGTGTTTGAGTGTATCCTAGAGCTCCACAGCAATAACTCACAGTAATGTACGGTGTGTATGAGCGTGAGTTTTATTGCTGTGCACAAATTAAACGTTTCCTTTTCGTTTGCAGTGATCACAATATTGGGCTGGTCTAAAAAAAATTCCAGGGCTGCTTTTCATTCCCAGTCCGGCCCTGCTTGTGGCAGGTGAATGTGTGAAGCAGACTGGCTGCAGCTTGTGGCCCCCCACAGTCTCCATTACAGTTTAATTAACAGCAGCTGTACAGGGAAAGGAGGGGGCTGTTTGGTGAGGGAGGGGCTTTTTGAGGGAGGGGCTGTTTGGTGATGGAGGGAGGGGCTGTTTGAGGAAGGGAGGGGCTGTTTGGTGAGGGAGGGAGGGGCTGTTTGGTGAGGGAGGGAGGGGCTGTGGAGGGAAGGGGCTTTAGTTGTAGTCACAGAGGGTTTCCATGAAGGGGTTTAAGTGGAGGGAGGGGGCATTCCTCCATTATTTATGATGGCACAGGTAGGAGCCTGTACTGGTGGAACACTCTTATGAGACACTGCTGGCTCTGTTGAACTCTCTGTACTCTATACAGGCAGCAGCTGAAGAATACTGAGGGGTCAGAAGAGCGTTCCACCACGGCTCCTACTCGCAGAAGTGCTATACCTTGCTGAGAGCGGTGACCAGGAGGAAAGCTCCCCCTGCCTCTTCTTTTCTCTGCTTCCCTGTCACTGTAGGAGGAGCTCAGAGCATTGTGCTCTCTCTCCACTGCTCATCTGGGCTGCTGGCTGGTGAGGTGGAGGTAATGCATACCGGCATGTACCACCTGAAAAAAAGCCCTGAGTGTATGTGTGAAGATAGTCGGATGTAGGGGACTGTTTGTAGAGTGTGTAGTTCTTCGAGTAGCCTCCATTGTGGTGAGCGAGTTTCACCATTGTTTGCCCTGGGAGGCCACATACCAGATGATATGGCCTCTGAGAACTGGTTTAGAGGCCTCCCAGAACAGTTTTGGATTATCAATATGTTCTATGTTATCATCTGAGTAGGAAAGTCAAACACAGCGTGGCTAACACCGGGGGACTTACCAAATGCCGGGTCAGCGCCGGGGTGCTCCACTGTCTGGGATCTGCAGTCCATCAATACTGTATACCAAAAATCTGCAGGCCACACCAGGAGCTTGACCTAATAAATTATTGTGGAGCGGCCACAGGGGTACTAGGTACAAGCCTCATGACTCATGCCTAAGGCACTTCGTTGAAACGTCGCTTGTATCTAGTACCCCTGTGGCCGCTCCACAATAGGTATTTTTATATGGTCAAGCTCCTGGTGTGGCCTGCTGATTTTTGGTATACATTATCATCTGAGCAGTTAGTCCAGCTGGATTGCAAATGTAAGCATAAGGAGTTATTGGCGGGATATACAGGGAAACACCAGAGTTTCATACAGGGAGTATTATCCAGGAGGGTGAGTTGTAGCCACACTGGAGCATGATACGATAGGGAGATGGCGTCAATGCCCACCCTTCATACCCCTGATAGCAGAGCTGAAGTTACAAAAATCATGTTGATTCTAGAGAAGAATTTGCGTACTGGTGATTTAAATGTGTTGTCCCTTTCTGAAGGGTGAAGGATACACCACGTATCGTGTAGATTCATAGTAGAAGTTTTGAACCCCAGGGAGGTATGTGAGGCAATTAGGGCGGTTGATCTGAATTTGTCGAGTAGTGAGTCCGCAGAGTTGAAGTCGCCTCCCACTATCAGATTTGGAGTTGTAACCTCCAGGACCATATTAAAGAATTTGTTATAGGTTTTTGTGTCATTTAATAACTGCCTGTTACATAAAATGTGGTATGTCCAGCTTCATTGTCATCTGCTACTGGGCAGAGTAACAATCTGATCATTTGTCTTGGACCCTGTCCAGGAATCTGATAAGGACTCTATGGAAGGTCCTAATAATCATGGTCTGTTTGAGTCCAGCAGCACCCTGGTGCTGGCTAATTGAGCACCAATGGGCATCAAACAAGCCTGGCTAAAGCTAGCATTTGAGGTTTGAATGTAGATCTTATCTGCTTCTCCACATACAGTGTGTATGCCTTAACCCCTTAATGACAGAGAATGCAGAGGTTTATTTGAAAAATTGACAATTTGACCAAATAGGAACAGGTCTGTTTGGTTTGTTCCCTATATATGGGATTGTCCACATATTTAGAGGCAGTGGAACCATGTAGACATATTTCTATTGTAGAGGGCGGGAAGGCTGGGTCTTGAATAGGTGATATGCTTCACCCCTATTCGGGTTGTGGTCCCTTTAAGGACAGTCCGCAGGGTTAACCTTCTGCTTTAGGAAGGGGTTTAAACCCAAACTCTGGAAGACTGCAAGGGTGGTACCTATCTATAAAAGTGGAGACAAAACTTTGGTATCCAACTACCGTCCGATATCATTGCTCCCTGTAATGTCAAAAATTCTGGAAAAATGTGTCTACACTCAATTACGTGATTATTATCAATATCGGAACTATTTAACCCCAGATCAATCCAGCTTTCATCCAAATCACTCAACTACAACTGCCCTTTTAAAAGTTTGTAATGATAACCTAACTGGAGCATCTTCCTTGATTTTGCCAAGGCCTTTGACACAGTAGACCATGGCATCCTATTACATAAACGTAAAAACTCTGGTATTGGTGATCGCACGCTAACCTGGTTTCAATCATATGTGTCTGATCAGTCGCAATATGTGTCCATTTCTGACAGTTCCTCCCTCCCCCTCCCAGTTACATGCGGAGTACCCCAAGGCTCAATACTCGGCCCTGTGCTATTCACGATATTCATAAACGATCTGCCCAATGTCTGCAAAGCCTCAACTGTACACATGTACGCAGACGCCACCGTAATCTATTCCAGCAAAGCTTCAACTGTACACATGTACGCAGACGACATTGTAATCTACACCAGCAAACCAATTCTACGCAGCTGGAGGCAGTGCTGCAAGACCAATTCACAGAGGTAGAAAAGTGGATCGCAGATAATAAAAGTTTTCTAAATATTGAGAAAACTGTTACAATGCTCTTTGGAACAGCACCCAAACTACACAAATTGCAAACACCCCATCTATGTGTCAGGACAAGATCAAATGGCACGCTGATCACAGTCACTTCTCTCAAATATCTAGGTATGTAGTTAGACCCTAATCTATCCTTTGGCCCCCACATCGAAAAACTCTCATCTAAACTTTACCCCAAACTAGGTGCCCTGTACAGAAACAAATCCTGCCTGAGCCCCGCAGTAACAAAGCAGATTGTGCAACAAATGCTTGTGCTGACTATGGAATATGGAGATGTAGTGTATGCAGCCGCCCCGCAAACACACCTCCAGAAACTTACTACATTGTATAACTCATTCTGCCTCTTTGCATTACAATGTAACTTTATGACCCACCATTGTGACATGTTAAAAGAACTAAACTGGCCGACGCTGGAATCAAGACGCACCCTTCACCTTTCCAACCTGGTGTTTAAGAGCTTTTCTGGGAAGCTACCACCCTACCTGAATAGGCTGCTTCCCTCAGCAGTTCCCTCATCCTATAACCTCCGATCTAGGACCGGCACCTTACTTGCAATATCACAATACAAAAAGAAAGTGGCTCGATCCTCATTTTCCTACAGAGCACGGCAGTTATGGAATAACCTCCCAGACACAATCAAATCTTCCCCCAGTCTAAAGTCCCTTAAGGGCTCCCTATTAACATACCTCAATACGTAATGCACCTGTAAACATGTAACACAGTGACTATATACAGAATGCACCTGTAAACATGTAACATAGTGACTATATACAGAGTGCGCCTGTAAACATGTAATACAGTGACTATATACAGAATGCGCCTGTAAACATGTAACACAGTGACTATATACAGAATGCGCCTGTAAACATGTAACAGTGACTATATACAGAATGCACCTGTAAACATGTAACACAGGGACTATATACAGAATGCACCTGTAAACATGTAACACATTGACTATATACAGAATATATATATACTGATTTTAAAGAATAATTATTTTTACTTTCAAGAGAATTTTTACTTACAACAAAATGGAATGGCGATGGGCACACGATTTGCACCATCCTATGCCAATTTATTTATGGCACACTGGGAGGAATCCTTTTTATCCTTATATTCGGACAACCTAGTGTGCTATAGACGATACATCGATGATATTTTTTAATATGGAGAGGAGGAGTGGAAGAATTACAAGAATTTTTTATCCATTTAGGGAAGAACGATAAAGGGATCAAACTGACAACCACCTGGAGCAATGAGAAGGTCGAATTTCTGGACCTTAGTATATATATAGAAGATAATATGATCAAGACTAAAACTTTTTTCAAGAAAGTGGACGTGAACAGCTTTATTGGTAATACAAGCTGTCACCTCCCACAATGGTTGGACGGGGTCCCTAAGGGGCAGTTCTTGAGAATAAGAAGGAATTGCACAGATGAAGCGGCTTATGAATTAGAATCAGAGAAACTCAAGAATGACTTTATAGAAAAGGGATATTCCCCCGACAGTTTAGAAATAGCAAGATCTAAAGTACAAGAGACCAGTCGAGACACCTTACTAACAAAGAGAAGCAATCCTCAACTAGAATATACTGAAGACGTTCCATTATCTTTACCTACAGTGCTCAGAATAAAACTATAAGAAAAACTGTGAATAAGTACTGGCACATTTTACAAAAAGATCCACTACTGAAGGATATACTCCCGGAAAATCCTAGAATAATATGTAGTGGTGTCAGCAATTTAAAGATGAAATTGGCGCATGGACATACCCGTAGGATAATTAAGAAGACCAACCCTTTTGGCATACAAAAAGGATTTCATCAGTGTGGCAATTGCCTAAACTGTCGCAACACGAGAGGACAGAAAAGAATTGTGACCCAAGTAGAAGGCACGTCTGGGACAATCAAAATAAGAGAAACCATCACATGCTTTACGAAAAATGTGATCTATATGTTAACATGCCCATGCGGTTTGAAATACGTCGGCAGGACAACTAGACCCCTTAATCTTCGCATACAGGAGCATATCCGGAATATAAGAAAGGTTTACGACAAGCATAGCGTCTCTTTACACTTCAAAATTAAACATGCTCAAGACCCAGTAGGTCTTAGTTTTATAGGGGTTAAAAAAGTGGAATTTCCATGGAGAGGTGGGAATTTCGACCAGACAATTGGAAAAGAAGAAATGAACATGATTTTTAAAATAGGATCACTACAACCCCAGGGTCTGAATGCAGATTTCGAATTATGTCACTTCTTGAATTGAGTACAGCTGTAAGCTATTCATAATGACCCCACCTCCGACCCCATCATTTTAACTGCCTTCTCCTACCATACCCTCCTCCTTTTATACCCCCTCCCTAATAATCAAGCTCATTTAATCATCCTAATCGGTCGAGACACCCATTCTACCCCATTCACAATATGGTTTTTTTTATCTGCACACATTTAACCCAAGCCGCTTATTTATATTTAAATTCTCTGTTTCTCTGTTTCAGGTGATCCGAACCGAATATTACCCCCCCCCTTTTCTATCATATTGCCCACTTTAATTGGTAGATGAGTAGGGCTGTAAATGCCTTCTCTTCTCCTTCTCCCCCCCCTCCTTTTTAAAGTCAGGACCTATATAATAGTGACCAGCCCTTCCTTCTAATTTTTAAAGAATTCAAGTATCTATGGGCACTATTCCCTCACTTAAGTTGTCCATAAGTAATCTATACCCTACTTACAAAGCAAACTAAGCATACACCAGAATATGAGCAGTTCCATCGAATAGGAAGCGCTGGATTATAATAAAGATAGAATAAACTCCATAAAGACACACGGATATCATACAATTATACACCACAGTGTTATATGAAAGCCATTGGAGTTGTATTTTGTTGTAATTTATCGCAGATTGTTTTACACCAACTTTCAGCAAGATGATAATCGCATTGGATCATTATGTATCCACGCTGGAACGCAAAGATGGCGGAGTCGCAGAGGAATGACGCGACGACCATCATGTGACCTTAGCAACCGCGAACCCGGAAGTAAAGTCGGAACTATGAATTTGTGGACTAATTAGTGTTTACTATATAAGTGAGACATGAAATAAGATCTCCCCTTACCCTATATGCATTATACTGTTTGAGAAAGGCATAGAGGGTGCCGAAACGCGTCACAGTCATACTTTTACCTACCCCCCCCATTTTATGGAATAAAACCACTCTGTTTTTTACCTGGTTCTTATCCTTTTTTGAGCCATTTGGATCGCTATAACCTACACTTGAGGACTCTTTCGTTATCCTATTCAACTGAAGATGATAGAGAGAAGGAGTAAGTCTCTTCACCTTCCCTTCATACCCTTTTTTACCCCTTTCCCCATCTGGAGGTCGGTCCAGGATTGGAGACTGGAACGAGAAGACACCACAGGAGAAAAGGGGTTAGGTGCTCACCTGACTGAGTAGCACTACTCGCTTTTACGCTGAGCCTGAGACAATCGAGGCTCCATCATTGGTGAGTTGAATGATAATTGTAACCATTTGAGATACACCGTGTTATGCTATGGGAGTGCTCCCTCTCCATATGTGTTTTATTTGAGGACGACTAGAAGACTCCCGGTTTAAAGTGGGAACGTCACCCTGTATTTGGCGTGAGGCATTCTAACCCAGAGCAGGGACCCACTAGGCTCTCCAATTTGTGAGTGTAATATATATATATATATATACCCACCTAAATCAATCCCAGCAGTCTGCACTATTATCCCTCTTCTCTCCTCCCTATGTTATGGAACCCACCAATTGAGGGAAAGGAAGTACAACGATGGGACATTTGATTCTACGAACCATCGACGACCAGTAACCTTGGTTTTGGTCTACCTACCCACTGGATAATTCTCTGCACATGCACTTTCTGTGGCAATAGACTATTTAGAGACTGGCATGGCAACACTATTGGACGCAATTACGGACTTTTTAGAATTCACACTAACACTATTTGTGTTTGCACTCTACCAATAGAGGAAGATACTTATTTATGCACTTTATATGCAATTTGCACTTACGGTGTGTATTGTGATATTGTGGACCCTTTAGGATTCACACTAATATTTTATGTTTGCACTATTAATGAAAGAACAGCACGAGTAGATGCACTTTATATACAATTTGCACTTACGTTTTGCATTGTGTGATTGATTCACATGTTTGAAAGTAGCACTACTATTGGCTAATTTGCACTCTATTATTGTCACTTTATTATTGCGATTTTGCACATCATATGTATCTTCGCACTTGTTTTTACCCACCCTGCATTTTGAGACGGACTCATATGCACGTTACAAAGAGTCATTGATAACGGTGTTATATTGACACTTCATTGTGAATTGTTATCTGTACCTTTATCAGTGAAAGACCGATTCACTGTGACATTTCCTTTGTTGAACACCCAATGGTAGCTGATATATACCAATCATAGATTAAAAATTCTCCATTTGGGAAGTACTAAGTGAGCCACTAGGACCCCAAGCTTCTCCTATATACAGAATGCACATGTAAACATGTAACACAGTGACTATATACAGAATGCGCCTGTAAACATGTAACACAGTGACAATATACAGAATGCACCTGTAAACATGTAACACAGTGACTATATACAGAATGCGCCTGTAAACATGTAACACAGGGACTATATACAGAATGCGCCTGTAAACATGTAACACAGTGACTATATACAGAATGCACCTGTAAACATGTAACACAGTGACTATATACAGAATGCGCCTGTAAACATGTAACACAGTGACTATATACAGAATGCACCTGTAAACATGTAACACAGTGACTATATACAGAATGCGCCTGTAAACATGTAACACAGTGACTATATACAGAATGCGCCTGTAAACATGTAACACAGTGACTATATACAGAATGCGCCTGTAAACATGTAACACAGTGACAATATACAGAATGCACCTGTAAACATGTAACACAGTGACTATATACAGAATGCGCCTGTAAACATGTAACATAATGACTATATACAGAATGCACCTGTAAACATGTAACACAGTGACTATATACAGAATGCGCCTGTAAACATGTAACACAGTGACTATATACAGAATGCACCTGTAAACATGTAACACAGTGACAATATACAGAATGCACCTGTAAACATGTAACACATTGACTACAGTTGTGTTCAAAATGATTCAACCCCCAATGCTGTAAAGGGTTTTAGGGAATTTAGTGTACATTTGTAATTGTATTCAGAATGAAATCCTACAAGGACTTTTTAAAGAACCATATGCAACTAAAATGACATCAATTGGTTTTGTAATACAGTAGTAAATGTTTATTTTGTGAATTCTTCATTGACACAATTATTCAACCCTTAAAGACTACCACTCTGAAGAACAGAGGTTCATTCAAGTGTTTTCAATCAGGTATTGAAAACACCTGTGGATGTCACGGAGCAGCAATAAAGCATAATAAGCACCAATTAGGCAGCTTTAAAATGACTGTGATACTCAGCTCCTTCTAGACATTTACTGGTGTGGTTACAAACATGGTGAAGTCAAGAGAATGGTCCAGGAAGACAAGAGAAGAGGTGATTACTCTTCACAGGAAGGGCAATGGCTATAAGAAGATTGCAAAGATGTTAAACATACCAAGAGAGACCATAGGAAGCATCATTCGCAAATTCAAGGCAAAGGGCACTGTTGAAACGCTATCTAGTCGTGGCAGAAAGAAGATGCTGACTTCGACTGCTGTGCGCTACCTGAAGCATAGAGTGGAGAAAAGTCCCCGTGTGACTGCTGAGGAACTGAGAAAAGATTTGTCAGATGTGGGTACTGAAGTTTCAGCTCAGACAATACGGCGCACACTGCGTAATGAAGGCCTCCATGCCAGAACTCCCAGGCGCACACCCCTTGCTGTCTCCAAAGAATAAGAAGAGTCGACTGCAGTATGCCAAAAGTCATGTGGACAAACCACAGAAGTTTTGGGATAGTGTTCTGTGGACTGATGAAACAAAATTAGAACTGTTTGGGCCCATGGATCAACGCTATGTTTGGAGGAGGAAGAACAAGGCCTATGAAGAAAAGAACACCTTGCCTACTGTGAAGCATGGCGGGGGGTCAATCATGCTTTGGGGCTGTTTTGCTTCTGCAGGTACAGGGAAGCTTCAGCGTGTGCAAGGTACCATGAATTCTCTTCAGTACCAGGAGATATTGGATGACAATGTGATGCAGTCCGTCACAAACCTGAGGCTTGGGAGACGTTGGACCTTTCAACAGGACAATGATCCAAGCATACCTCCAAGTCCACTAGAGCATGGTTGCAGATTAAAGGCTGGAACATTTTGGAGTGGCCATCGCAGTCACCTGACTTAAATCGATTGAGAACCTCTGGTGGGACTTAAAGAAAGCAGTTGCAGTGCGCAAGCCTAAGAATGTGACTGAACTGGAGGCTTTTGCCCATGAACGAATGGGCGAAGATACCGTAGATGGCTGCAAGACACTTGTGTCAAGCTATGCTTCACGTTTAAAAGCTGTTATAACTGTAAAAGGATGTTGTACTAAGATTGAATGTCACTTGGGGGTTGAATAAAACTGATAATGATGTGAGCACAGAAAAGACATTTGTGGTTATTTCATTATAAATGTTATGTTATATCTGTCTGACCTACACGTGCCTCTTTGATTTAATTGTAAGCAAGATGACTGAATGATCAAAATCAATGTCAAACTGGCCAAAACACTCAATTTCAGTGGGGGTTGAATAATTTTGAACACAACTGTATATACAGAATGCACCTGTAAACATGTAACACAGTGACTATATTTATTTATTTATTAAGGATTTTACCAGGAAGGATACATTGAGATTTCTCTCGTTTTCAAGTATGTCCTGGGTTCAAGAACATTGAAGTGTTACAGAAATACAAAGTAATACAATGCAAGATATTGAAAAACAACATAAATATACAGATTAACAGAAAATAAATATGTAGGAAATAGTCATTATGTTACATGTTTACAGGTGCATTCCGTATTGAGGTATGTTAATATGGAGCTCTTAAGGGACTTTAGACTGGGGGAAGATTTGATGGTGTCTGGGAGGTTATTCCAGAATTGTGGTGCTCTGTAGGCAGTGGCGACTCTAGGAACAATATTTAGGGGGGCACAGAAGATACCGCAGCCAAAACTGGGGGGGCACTAATAATTTTCACCACTAAATCATATCACTGAATAAAACAAAGGGCCCTATCACCTGGTGTGAGCTAAAACACGATCACTAAAGGAAAAATTTAGTGCGAGTCGCTAAAACTTACAGGGTTATTCAGAGAGCGTGAAAAGCAGGAGAATGACTGGAGAATGGAAAATTCTTGGTCAAAATAACCAAAATCGGCTATTTTGACCTAGAATTTTCCATTCTCCAGTCATTCTCCTGCTTTTCACCGCTTTCTGAATAACCCTGTTAGTGCCTGATGACCTACTAACAGATCACCTTGACTGCAGTAGTCCATGAACAAGGTCGTTTGGCGCACGCTAGGAAAACTCTAAGACCCGAGCAGCAGCCAGAGCGCTAATGTGGTTGTGTACAGGATAGAACTGTTTTTTTTTCCAGTGCAGAGTGCCGGGCCATAGCTATCCCCTGCCCTCACAAGCTTGAATATGAACACATCCAGTGAATAACCTCACACCCCTGCATTATTAAAATCCTCCACGGTGGTCGTATCATCCATGTTTTGATGCACACGTATATTAAGGCTGATGGACATTGCATGATAAATGCCTCCCAACAGCATGTAGAATCATTACACTGCATTTAATAGATCCAAAAGGAAGGCCAGTTGGGCAACAATTTCCCTGCTGCAGCATATAAATAATACATGTTTCAGGGCAAGACTTATTCACGTGTCCCTTTAAACATGGTCCACACAGTCACCCTAATAATCAACTGCTTACATACTATGAATATCCCCCAGCATAAAATGTTTAAAATTAGGCAATATATTAGAATTAGGATATATGTGGATAAAGGATACATTTATAATAGAGCTTACTGCAACAGCAGCGACATTGCTGACCATATCTATTACTATGGTGTATGGGGCCAAGAGAACACCTGTGCTGCATTCCTTTCAATTGCCTATTAATTTTGGACGATGACCTGGTTTTTCTGTTTTTTTGGAGTTAGCACCAGGGTTGAGCAGTAGGTAAAATGTTGCAATTAGTGCACCTCAAAAAATTAGCGCTGGCATCAAGTGATCTGTTAGCTGCAAAAGCACTAGAGATCTCTAGCACTCCCTGTGTTAAGTATAGGACGCGGAAAGTACTTTAAGCTCGTGGTACAAATCGCTAATAGCAACGCGCTAAGTGATTTTTCCCATTTGTAGCGGGAGGCAAACGATCTGTTGGTCAGGCGCTAGACTGAATTAACCTGGCGCTAACGCAAAACCATGCGAACGCAAGGGTTAACCCACACCAGGTAATAGTGCCCTAAATAAGTATATATAAATAAGATTCCAAAACCCCAGAGTAATGTGATGCAATGATGCCTTTTTTGTTGTACTAATTCACCTTATTTTCGGAAAAATAAATTCCCCAAAATGTGACGGAAAGCAGAGGATCTAAAGATTATTAGACCCTTTAGATTCTAACTTCCATAATAACCCCTAAAATGCCATAAACCCAGAGAAATACAATAAAAATAATAAACAATGTGGCATTTAGCTACCCCTTAACCCGTAAAATGCCATTAATCAAGGGAAAACATGAAGTGAATACACTGAGGCATGTAGTTTACCCATCAACCCGTAAAATGCCATTAATCAAGGAAAAAACAAATGTATACTGTAAGGGATGAAGCCTGCCCATTAACCCTTAATATACAACTAAAACCAAGGCAAAAACTAACGTAATACACAATGTAGTGTATAGTCTGAACATTAACCATTTCACTGCTGAGCCATTTCAACCCTGTGAAAATGTTTACGTACACGTTTTTATTTAATGTTTTATGACTTATAATTCACACTGAATATGGTCATGTTGGGTATCATTGGAAAGGCCAGAATCTGCCCTTTCGAATGACACCTAGTTCTTCCATATACGATGCATAGTGACGGAGATATGTTGGTCCGAAGAAGTGTGCGAAGCTGGATGCTGATTTTTGGTGGGGGGGCATATGGGGGGGCAAGGAATAACCTAGGGGGCAATTGCCCCCCCTTGCCCCCCTGTAGAGTCGCCTATGTCTGTAGGAAAATGAGGACCGAGCCACTGTCTTTTTGTATTATGGTATTGCAAGTAAGGTGCTGGTCCTGGATCAGAGGTTATAGGATGAGGGAGCTGCTGGGGGAAGCAGCCTATTCAGTTACATTGTAATGCAAAGCGGCAGAATGAGTTATATAATGTAGTAAGTTTCTGAAGATGTGTTTGCGGGGCCGCTGCGTACACTACATCTCCGTATTCAATAGCCGGCATAAGCATTTGTTGTACAATCTGCTTTCTTACCGCGGGGCTCAGGCAGGATTTGTTTCTGTACAGGGCACCTAGTTTGGGGTAAAGTTTAGATGAGAGTTTTTCGATGTGGGGCCAAAGGATAGATTTGGGTCTAACCATATACCTAGATATTTGAGAGAAGTGACTGTGGTCAGCGTGCCATTTGATTTTGTCCCAACACATAGATGGGGATTTTGCAATTTGTGTAGTTTAGGTTTTGTTCCAAAGAGCATCGTTACAGTTTTGTCATTATTTAAAAAAAGTTTGTTGTGTTTGATCCACTTTTCTACCTCTGTGAATTGTTCTTGCAGCACGGCCTCCAGCTGCCGGAGATCTGGTTTGCTGGTATAGATTACGGTGTTGTCTGCGTACATGTGTACAGTTGAGGCTTTGCAGACATTGGGCAGATCATTTATGAATATTGTGAATAGCAGGGGGCCTAGTATTGAGCCTTGGGGTACACCGCAAGTGACTGGGAGCGGGAGGGAGGAGCTGCCAGAAACTGACACATATTGTGATCGGTCGGATACATATGATTGAAACCAGGTTAGCGTGCGATCACCAATACCAGAGTTTTTAAGTTTTTCTAACAAGATGCCATGGTCTACTGTGTCAAAGGCCTTGGCAAAATCAAGGAAGATGGCTCCAGTTAGGTTTCCTTGTTCCATCCCAGCTTGGATATCATTGCAGACTTTTAAAAGGGCGGTTGTAGTTGAGTGATTTGGACGAAAGCCTGATTGATCTGGGGTTAAGTAGTTCCAATATTGATAATAATCACGTAATTGAGTGTAAACACATTTTTCCAAAATTTTTGACATTACAGGGAGCAACGATATCAGACGGTAGTTGGATACCAAAGTACTGTCACCACTTTTATGGATAGGTACCACTCTCGCAGTCTTCCAGAGTTTGGGTATGTATCCAGTCGCCAGTGATTCATTGTTTAGGGTTGCGACAGGATTTGCAATTGCCGGTGCACGGATTTTCAGCAGCATGGCTGGTATTTGATCAGGTCCAGACTGGTATTTCATTTTTTGCTTACGGAGAAGTTTATTAATCTCCCTGGCGGTCTTCCCGAGTGTGACTCGGGGTTAAATTTCGCTACCACGAACGGTAACCCCGAGCCACACTCGGGCTGGATACATACTCACCTCCTCCTGGCTCCCTCACTGTCCCCCGCAGTGTGATCGCGGCGAGCTGCTTCCTGGAAGGCTCCCTGCAAATCACACGATGCAGGGGGCGGGGCTAGCATAAAAGGAATCTTTTTTACAGTTTACAGCATTTTGGATTATACAGTGTAATGTTTATGAACGGCCACTAGGTGGCAGTACAGGATAAGAAATAGACCATACATCGTCTCAGCCTTGCTTGCAGACAGATTTCAGTGTTTTTTGTTGTAGTTTATTGAATATCATTTATTTGCATTATTTTGGATAATTATTTTTGGGATAATAAATTATTATGTCGTGTTTCAAACTTTATCGGACTCCGTGTATTTACTATTTTTTTTTTTTTTATTTATTAATCTATTTATAAAGGATTTTACCAGTAAGGACTCTTGATTGCACGGATTTCAGTGCGTGATTCCTAATTATTACAGGCTATCTATGTACAAAAACACGTTTCCTTTAAAAAAAAATTGAGACGCTTTTAGACACAAAAATTTTAAAAAATTAGACCGCCAGGGAGGATAACGACAATGACAGGCACTGGTCTAAAACTGAATTCCTGTCTGATACAGGGACTTTGCACAGTTGGAGGGGCCCGACCTGCATGAGGCCTTTCTGATTGCCAAGCTAGGAAATGACATGCAATCAAAGTGGTGGCGCATCCAACAAAATAACCATTAAAGGCATTTGCTACATCTAGGGGGTGTTGCAGGATTTGGTTGTTTACTTTGACAGCAGCCGGCTGGGAGTGGACTGGGGGTGCTTGTATGTTACTTATGGTTCTCCAAAAGTTTCTAGGGTTTGATATGTTATTGTATAGATTTTCATTGAAGTAATGGGCTTTAGCCATTTTTGTTTGTTTTGTGCATTCATTCCGGCATTTTGGTATTCGTAGTGATCGTTCATGGAACCAGTACTCTTGAAATTTGACCACAGTGAATCTCTAAGCTGGTACATTAGTGTAAGATTAGCTGTAACCCAGGGGAGATGGGTCCCTTTTACTCGCACTTTACGCAGCGGGGCATGGGCATTCCAGACTTTCAGGAGCTCAGACTGAAAGTATTCAATTGCACAGTCTAGGTCTGGGATTAGGTTTAGTCTGTACCAGGGGAGCTGTTTAAGATCACTTAGGAAGGATTCAAGAATAAATTTCTTGAAAGACCTAGTGGTTATTACCTTTGGGGGAGATTTCATGGCCTTTATTTTGCGCACGCAGTACACTAGACAATGGTCACTAAAGCTATTAGCGAGAACACCTGCCTCCTGTATTCGATCAGGAGATGAGGAGAGAATCCAGTCCAGCAAGGTATGGTTAGGGCTTTTCATATTAATGCGAGTGGGGGAGGAGATTAATTGAGTTAGCTGCAAAGTTTTAAACAATGAGCCTGTAAACATGTAACACAGTGACTATATACAGAATGCGCCTGTAAACATGTAACACAGTGACTATATACGGAATGCACCTGTAAACATGTAACACAGTGACTATATACAGAATGCACCTGTAGACATGTAACACAGTGACTATATACAGAATGCACCTGTAAACATGTAACACAGGGACTATATACAGAATGCGCCTGTAGACATGTAACACAGTGACTATATACAGAATGCACCTGTAAACATGTAACACAGTGACTATATACAGAATGCACCTGTAGACATGTAACACAGTGACTATATACAGAATGCACCTGTAAACATGTAACACAGGGACTATATACAGAATGCACCTGTAGACATGTAACACAGTGACTATATACAGAATGCACCTGTAAACATGTAACACAGTGACTATATACAGAATGCACCTGTAAACATGTAACACAGGGACTATATTTCCTGCATATTAATTTTCTGGGTTAATCTGTATATTTGCGTTAATCTCTTGCATTTTACTATTTTGTGTTTCTGTAACAACTCAATGTTCTTGAATCCAGGACATAAATAAATAAAGGTTGGTAACTCCCAGAGAGGAGTGTGGGAGTTGAGGAGAAAGTAATCAGCTGTAGCTGTGTGTAAATAGGAGACTGAGAGCTGTATTGCTGTTCATTGCTGGAAGGATTTATATTTCTGGGAAAGAATTCCCCCAGGTTCGGGACTTTTTAACAAGTCGGTGAGACTCACTTACTTTCCTGTTACTTGTGCTGAAGACTTTGACTTTACTTTGATTTCGCTGAGGATAACCGTGTATTTTAGGTTTATTGTTTTGGCTGCCCTGAAAGGTAGACATGTGTACAGCACAAAATTTCGTTTTTAACTAATGGATTAGTCCTAAAACGCAATTTATTTAGTTGCTAAAGAAATTCGTTTTCAGTTCTTTAGTATGAAAACTAATTTCATTCATCCGAAAACCAGAGGATACAATTACTATTGTAGTGGCTCCTCAGAGGGCTGAGATCGGCTGCTTGTTACAGTATCTCTCACTCTTAGCACAATGTGTCAGGCAAAGCTGTTACAGTAACTGACTGCTGCTCATCACAGCGCTCAGTTTCAGTAAAACAAGTAAATAAAATTTTTATATATATGAGGTTATAACAATATTATTTCCTTGTTTTACTGAAACTCTGAGCGCTGTGATGAGCAGCAGTCAGTTACTGTAACAGCTGAGCCTGATACATTGTACTGAGATAATGTAGCAAGCAGCTGATCTCAGCGCTCATAGCCTCTGGATTTAAAGGGCTGAAAAAAATATGATCCTCTTTCTATAATGTATAGAACATCCTCCTGCATTAATTATTACCCCTCTCTGTATAATGTATAGAACATCCTCCTGCATTAATTAATACCCCGCTCTGTAGAATGTATAGAACATCCTCCTGTATTAATGCACTCCTCATTGCTGGTCTCCTTCAATCAATGTAATATTACAAAAAGGACTGAAACTAAAATGTAATGCATTTTCCTTTCGTTTCTTTCGTTTTTTGGACTGAGCAGTTTCGTATCTCGAGTCATACGAAAACTAAATTATCCCAAAATTCAGACTAAATCGTTTTAGTACTAAAACGAATGCACATTGTCACGGGATGCCCCAAGAGGCTCGGCCACAAACCCCAGGACCCTCAGCCAGGGACAGCTTTAATGACGCTGGGGTTACTGTGGACTCTTCAGTGCCGTTGCACCATAGGGACATATGTCATGGAGTTGATGTAACGCTCCATGCTTCAAACCCCAAGAGACTTTATGTTCATTTATATCGTGTGATTTTAAATATATTTTACATCGTTTGGTTTTAGTTAATTTAGTTTACTGTTAAATGACATAGCTTTGGTTTTAAAATACTATATTCCTGTAGGTAAATGTGTTTTGTGTATACAGTAAACAAGCTTTGCTGCTGTGTAA
This sequence comes from Leptobrachium leishanense, assembly GCA_009667805.1. Lineage (NCBI taxonomy): Eukaryota > Metazoa > Chordata > Amphibia > Anura > Megophryidae > Leptobrachium > Leptobrachium leishanense. The sequence continues at coordinate 54,578 of RXON01000168.1, forward strand.
TTTATGCATCAGGGTTTTCCCCATTATCTAGCTGCATGTTTAATTTAAGGGATCTCTGATAGTGTGTGTTTAATCTGATGTGCTGGAACAATGGATATACAAATGTTGTGTGAGCTGAAGGCTAAGAGAATGTGAAGAATGTTTATTGTAAATAACTGACATAATCTAATTAGATGGGTGTGCTAGTAATTAGTATGGGTATGCTAGTAATTAGTATGGGTATGCTAGTAATTAGTATGGGTATGCTAGTAATTAGTATGGGTATGCAAATTGTGACTGTTGTACTTCAGCATAAATGGTGGCGTTGTTCATTAAAAGAAGTCAGAGAACTCTCAAGCTCAGAGAGAGAGGATCCTGTTGGAACATACAACCGCGTTTGGTGTTTCATTCAGCGACGCTACACTACACTATCACCCTCAGAAGGCAGAGAGTGGCCTTCTGGAGATTCCTAACGGCTCCAGGGCAGAGGAACAGAAGCAGGCGGGTCAAGCTGCTCGAGGCACTGAGGACAGTGCTCCCAGTAGCCGGGCTGACCGCAACGAAGGGGTGTCTGGAGAGCCAGGACAGACGGAAGGGAACGGTTCCGTTACACACATGTCTACTGAAAGGAAAAATAAAGCTGTTTTGTTTCATTCAAGACGTTGTGCAAGTGCTCTGTGGGCTCCCCAACATCACACTATTCATGATTCAAAACATTCATGTTTCCAGGCTGGCATCGCCAACATGAAATGCCACCAACCACCACAGCTTCTGACATTCTTCACCTAAGCATTTTGTCTGCATTCGGTCACATCCCTGACTCATTGTGTTACAAATCTAGATCCACGCCGCCACCAATAGAAGACTCCCAAGCCAGTCATTAATGTGTTAATGCGTTTATTAATTGACATGTTCAACAAACAGGGAATCCCTGATTGTGTGAAATGCAATGTTACTGCTCTTCTGCCCACCTTGGTCACGCGTGCACAGGAAAACGGTTAGCTCTGCAGCCGGTGCCTGTTCTAAGGAGCCAGTGGGGTATAAAATCACATCCCATTCTACACCAAGGGGTGACGTGTCTGGTGACGTTCATGCTTTTACCAGCTGTTTGTTCTAGAAATGCTGACGTTTCTAGAAACTCACTCCCACAAATGGATGCTCCTTGTATTCTGTACCGGGCCACGTCCAGACCAGTCACCCTACCAGGGGTGCAATGTGTAAACTGAAAGACCACACTTTATTGGTCAGAGGAGGGAGATTAATCGATATTGATCCATGCAGTCCCTGCCGGCAGATTGGAGCTTCATTAAGGGTTCCAGCTCCTGCCTCTTCATGTAAATGAGCAGCTCTGAGAAATGGCTCCTGATCACAGCATTGCTCTACATCTCTCATCCACTCCTCAATCTGCTGGCAGCCCAGGCGATGGACATATTGCTGCTGAATACTGTGAGGGGGTTTAGCTGGGATGAGAAGCAGCAGGCTCAGGCTGCAATAATTACATTAACCACCGGACACTTCGATAGCCATAGATCCAGAAGCACAACCAGTCATCGTGCACCCCAGAAACATGGCCAGGAGTCACAATCCCCAGAAACATGGCCAGGAGTCGCAATCCCCAGAAACATGGCCAGGAGTCACAATCCCCAGAAACATGGCCAGGCGTCGCAATCCCCAGAAACACGGCCAGGAGTCGCAATCCCCAGAAACATGGCCAGGAGTCACAATCCCCAGAAACATGGCCAGGCGTCGCAATCCCCAGAAACACGGCCAGGAGTCGCAATCCCCAGAAACACGGCCAGGAGTCGCAATCCCCAGAAACATGGCCAGGAGTCGCAATCCCCAGAAACATGGCCAGGAGTCGCAATCCCCAGAAACATGGCCATTCCCCCGTGATGTCAGGCTTTCCCCCATGACGTCAGTCTGTCCTCCGTGACGTCAGTCTGCCCCCGTGACGTCAAGTCTTTCCCCGTGACGTCAGTCTTTCCCCCGTGACGTCAAGTCTGTCCCCCGGTGACGTCAGTCTGTCCCCGTGACGTCAGCCTGCCCCCGGTGACGTCAAGTCTTTCCCCATGACATTAGTCTGTCCCTGTGATGTCAGTCTTTCCCCGTGACGTCAGTCTTGCCCCGTGATGTCAGTCTTGCCCCGTGACGTCAGTCTTGCCCCCGTGACATCAGTCTGTCCCCCGTGAGGTCAGTCTGTCCCCCGTGACGTCAGTCTTTCCCCCGTGACATTAGTCTGTCCCTGTGACGTCAGTCTGCCCCCGTGACGTCAGTTTGCCCCCGTGATGTCAAGTCTTTCCCCCGAGACGTCAGTCTTGCCCCCGTGACGTCAGTCTGTCCCCAGTGACGTCAAGTCTTTCCCCGTGATGTCAGTCTGCCCCCGTGACGTCAAGTCTTTCCCTGTGACATCAGTCTGCCCCGTGACGTCAGTCTGTCCCCCGTGGCGTCAAGTTTTTCCCCCTTGACGTTAGTCTTTCCCCGTGATGTCAGTCTGCCCCGTGACGTCAGTCTGTCCCCCGTGACGTCAGTCTTTCCCCCGTGATGTCAGTCTGCCCCCGTGACGTCAGACTGTCCCCCGTGACATCAGTCTGTCCCCCGTGACGTCAGTCTTTCCCCCGTGATGTCAGTCTGCCCCCCGTGACGTCAGTTTGTCCCCCGTGACGTCAGTCTGCCCCGTGACGTCAAGTCTTTCCCCCGTGACATTAGTCTGTCCCTAACAATGTCCACACACGCTGTGATCACACTGTATTGGGAGCCCTCCACACCAGCGCGAAGTCACCGCTCAAAGGGGATGCCGAAATACCCCTAACACACCGTAAAATCATATGTATGATTAAGGCTGTCATGGCCGAAACATCACTTCTTATGGATTAGTCTGCTTTCCCACGAATAAAGAAAGAGATTATACACCTGGCTGTTTGGAGTCCCACTCCGTTTCTTACGATTAGTCTGTCCCCCGTGACGTCAGTCTGTCCCCCATGACGTCAGTCTTTCCCTCGTGACGTCAGTCTGCCCCCCGTGACGTCAGTCTGCCCCCGTGACGTCAGTCTGCCCCCGTGATGTCAGTCTGCCCCCCGTGATGTCTGTCTGCCCCCCGTGATGTCAGTCTGCCCCCCGTGATGTCAGTCTGTCCCCCGTGACGTCAGTCTGCCCCCCATGACGTCAGTCTTTCCCTCGTGACGTCAGTCTGCCCCCCGTGACGTCAGTCTGCCCCCGTGACGTCAGTCTGCCCCCGTGATGTCAGTCTGCCCCCGTGATGTCAGTCTGCCCCCGTGATGTCTGTCTGCCCCCCGTGATGTCAGTCTGCCCCCCGTGATGTCAGTCTGTCCCCCGTGACGTCAGTCTGCCCCCCGTGACATCAAGTCTTTCCCCCGTGATGTCAGTCTGCCCCCGTGACGTCAGTCTGCCCCGTGACATCAGTCTGTCCCCCGTGGCGTCAGTCTATCCCCGTGACGTCAGTCTGCCCCCCGTGACGTCAGTCTGCCCCCCGTGACGTCAGTCTGTCCCCCGTGACGTCAGTCTGTCCCCGGTGATGTCAGTCTATCCCCCGTGACGTCAGTCTGCCCCCCGTGACGTCAGTCTGTCCCCGGTGACGTCAGTCTATCCCCTGTGACGTCAGTCTGCCCTCAGCTCTTTCTCCGAGCCGCTTACACTTTGCTCCTCACGTATTCATCCAGCTTTTCATTCACTCCGGCCTGGGAGATGATTTACTTATTACCAAAAAGAAATAAAACATTGAAAAAAGAACGTTTTTGCTCGTCGGTCGGGTGAAGGTTTTTGCTCGTCGGTCGGGTGAAGGTTTTTCCTCGTCGGTCGGGTGAAGGTTTTTGCTCGTCGGTCGGGTGAAGGTTTTTCCTCGTCGTTCGGGTGAAGGTTTTTGCGCATCGGTCGGGTGAAGGTTTTTCCTCGTCGGTCGGGTGAAGGTTTTTGTGCGTCGGTCGGGTGAAGGTTTTTGCGCGTAGGTCGGGTGAAGGTTTTTGCGCGTCGGTCGGGTGAAGGTTTTTGCTCGTCGGTCGGGTGAAGGTTTTTCCTCGTCGGTCGGGTGAAGGTTTTTGCTCGTCGGTCGGGTGAAGGTTTTTGCTCGTCGGTCGGGTGAAGGTTTTTGCTCGTCGGTCGGGTGAAGGTTTTTCCTCGTCGGTCGGGTGAAGGTTTTTGCTCGTCGGTCGGGTATGTGAAGGTTTTTGCGCATCGGTCGGGTGTGAAGGTTTTTGCGTTCGTCCGGTCGGGTGAAGGTTTTTGCCTCGGTCGGGGTTCGTCGGTGAAGGTTTTTCCTCGTCGGTCGATGTTTGAAGGTTTTGCTTCGTCGGTCGGGTGAAGGTTTTTGCGTGTCGGTCGGGTGAAGGTTTTTGCTCGTCGGTCGGGTGAAGGTTTTTGCTCGTCGGTCGGGTGAAGGTTTTTGCGCGTCGGTCGGGTGAAGGTTTTTGCGCGTCGGTCGGGTGAAGGTTTTTGCGCGTCGGTCGGGTGAAGGTTTTTGCGCGTCGGTCGGGTGAAGGTTTTTCCTCGTCGGTCGGGTGAAGGTTTTTGCTCGTCGGTGAAGGTCCGCGTCGGGGTGAAGGTTTGCGCGTCGGTCGGGTGAAGGTTTTGCTCGTCGGTCGGGTGAAGGTTTTTGCGCGTCGGGTCGGGTGAAGGTTTTTGCTCGTCGTCGGGTGAAGGTTTTGCTCGTCGGTCGGGGTGAAGGTTTTTGAATCGGTCGGTGAAGGTTTTATGCTCGTCGGTCGGGTGAAGGGTTTTGCTCGTCGGTCTGACGGTTGAATCGGTCGGGTAAGGTTTTTCTCCTGCGGGTCGGTCGTGCAGGTGTGGCGGTGAAGTTGGTTAGGCGCGAGATGTCGGCTCGAAGTGAAGGTTTTTGCGCGTGGTCGGGTGAAGTCGGCGTGAAGGTGTTTTGCGTCGGTGATCCTGGTTCTCGGTGGAAGGTAGGGTCGGTGAAGGTGGTTTTTGTCGTCGGTCGGGTGAAGGTTTTTGCGTTCGCGGTTCGGGTGTGAAGGTTTTTGCTCGTCGGTCGGGTGAAGGTTTTTGCTCGTCGGTTTTGATTGCTCCGTCGGTTCGCTCGGTTGTGAGGTTTTTGCTCGTTTCGGATCGGGTATGAAGGAGATTTTGTGTCGCGTGATTCGGTCGGGTCGAAATGAATGGTTTTTGCGCACTCGGGTGAAGGTCCTCGTCTGTGGGTTTTTGCACGCGTCGGTCAGGTTTTTGAAGTGGGGGTGAATTTTTGCTTTTCTCGGTGTAGGTTTTTACATCGGCCGCGTGAAGGTTTTTGGCTCGTCGGTGGTGAAGGTTTTTGCTCGTCGTTCGGTCGTTTCGTGTGTCATTTTGGTGCGGGTCGGTCGGGTTGAAGGAGTTTTTGCTCGTCGGTCGGGTGAAGGTTTTTCCCTCGTCGGTCGGTTGTGAAGAAGTTTTTGCCTCGTCGGTCGGCGTGAAGGTTTCCTCGTTCGTCGGGTGAAGGTTTTGCCTCGTCGTCGGGTGTGAAGGTTTTTCTCGTCGGTCGGGTCGGTGTTTGAAGGAGGTTTTCCTCGTCGGTCGGGTGAAGGTTTTTGCTCGTCGGTCGGGTGGAAGGTTCCAAAGCTGCGCCAGTGTGAGTTTAGATGGATAACTCCCAGCTCAAAGGTCCTAGTGTCATGTATTGGGAGGTGAAACTCGCACAGAGTGAGGTCACAGAAAGGGTTAAAGTGATTGTTCACGCAGTAATCCAAGCCCTCTGTGTCCAGTCGCTCGCCAGCCTCACAGTCAAAGGCTTTTTGTGTATCCGAAGATGCCCACAGGGAACTGCTTGACGTGTGTTGGCCACTGAGCCGCCAGCTGGAAGAACTTAACGTCGTTCCATTCCATCCCATCGATGGTCACTGAGAGGAGAAGACAGCAAAATTAGGAAAAAGTGGGAGTCAAGGGGGAAAATGAGGAGGGAGGGGGGCTACAGGGGAGAATGAGGAGGGAGGGGGTTACAGGGGAGAATGAGGAGGGAGGGGGTTACAGGGGAGAATGAGGAGGGAGGGGGTTACAGGGGAGAATGAGGAGGGAGGGGGGGTTACAGGGGAGAATGAGGAGGGAGGGGGGTTACAGCGGAGGAGGTGGCGTTAGTGGTGGTTTCCAGTTGAATTGTAGATGTTGATTGAGGTAAATGAAGGGAATGTAGAGAAGGTGTAGATGATGGTTGAAGAGGATAAAGTGGTAGTTATGGAGGTGGGGAGGGCACAGGGGAAAAAAGGAGGCAAGAAGGTGAGTGATGTTGATATGGAAGGAGGCATTGATGGAGGTGCGTGGAGGTTACAGGGTACATGTTGGTGTTGATGGAGGTGCGTGGAGGTTCCAGGGTACATGTTGGTGGTGATGGAGGTGCGTGGAGGTTCCAGGGTACATTTTGGTGTTGATGGAGGTGCGAGGAGGTTCCAGCGTACATGTTGGTGTTGATGGAGGTGCGTGGAGGTTCCAGGGTACATGTTGGTGTTGATGGAGGTGCGTGGAGGTTCGAAGGTACATGTTGATGTTGATGGAGGTGCGTGGAGGTTCCAGGGTACATGTTGGTGTTGATGGAGGTGCGTGGAGGTTACAGGGTACATGTTGGCGGTGATGGAGCTGCGTGGAGGTTACAGGGTACATGTTGGTGTTGATGGAGGTGCGTGGAGGTTCCAGTGTACATGTTGGTGTTGATGGAGGTGCGTGGAGTTTCCAGGGTACATGTTGGTGTTGATGGAGGTGCGTGGAGGTTCCAGGGTACATGTTGGTGTTGATGGAGGTGCGTGGAGGTTCCAGTGTACATGTTGGTGTTGATGGAGGTGCGTGGAGGTTACAGGGTACATGTTGGCGGTGATGGAGCTGCGTGGAGGTTCCAGGGTACATGTTGGTGTTGATGGAGGTGCGTGGAGGTTCCAGTGTACATGTTGGTGTTGATGGAGGTGCGTGGAGGTTCCAGGGTACATGTTGGTGGTGGTGGAGGTTCCAGGGTACATGTTGGCGGTGATGGGGGTTCGTGGAGGTTCCAGGGTACATGTTGGTGGTGATGGAGGTGCGTGGAGGTTACAGGGTTCATGTTGGTGATGATGGAGGTGCGTGGAGGTTACAGGGTACATGTTGTGATGATGGAGTTGCGTGGAGGGTCACAGGTACATGGTGATGGAGGTGCGTGGAGGTCACTGGGTACATGGTGATGGATGAGGTGGGAGGTCACAGGGTACATGTTGGTGATGATGGAGGTGCGTGGAGGACACAGGGTACATGTGATGGAGGTGCGTGGAGGTCACAGGGTACATGGTGATGGAGGTGCGTGGAGGTCACTGGGTACATGGTGATGGAGGTGCGTGGAGGTCACAGGGTACATGTTGGTGATGGAGGTGTGTGGAGGTTACAGGGTACATGTTGGTGATGATAGAGGTGCGTGGAGGTCACAGGGTACATGTTGGTGGTGATGGAGGTTCCAGGGTACATGTTGGTGTTGATGGAAGTGCGTGGACATTACAGTGTACATGTTGGTGGTGATGGAGGTGCATGGAGGTTCCAGGGTACATGTTGGCGGTGATGGAGGTGCGTGGAGGTTACAGGGTACATGTTGGCGGTGATGGAGGTGCCTGGAGGTTCCAGGGTACATGTTGGCGGTGATGTAGGTGCATGGAGGTTACAGGGTACATGTTGGCGGTGATGGAGGTGCGTGGAGGTCACAGGGTACATGTTGGTGGTGATGGAGGTGCGTGGAGGTTACAGGGTACATGTTGGTGGTGATGGAGGTGCGTGGAGGTCACAGGGTACATGGTGATGGAGGTGCATGGGGGTTCCAGGGTACATGTTGGTGGTGATGGATGTGCGTGGAGGTTCCAGGGTACATGTGTTGGTGTTGATGGAGGTGCGTGGAGGTTCCAGACATGTTGGCGGTGATGTAGGGCGTGGAGGTTCCAGGGTACATGTTGTGGTGATGAGGTGCGTGGAGGTTCCAGGGTACATGTTGGTGGTGATGGAGGTGCGTGGAGGTTCCAGGGTACATGTTGGTGGTGATGGAGGTGCGTGGAGGTTACAGGGTACATGTTGGCGGTGATGGAGGTGCGTGGAGGTCACAGGGTACATGTTGGTGGTGATGGAGGTGCGTGGAGGTTACATGTTGGTGGTGATGGAGGTGCGTGGAGGTCACAGGGTACATGGTGATGGAGGTGCGTGGAGGTCACAGGGTACATGTTGGAGATGGAGGTGCGTGGAGGTCACAGGGTACATGTTGGTGGTGATGGAGGTGAGTGGAGGTCACAGGGAACATGGTGATGGAGGTGAGTGTAGGTCACAGGGTACATGGTGATGGAGGTGCGTGGAGGTCACATGTGATGGAGGTTCGTGGAGGTCACAGGGTACATGTTGGTGATGGAGGTGCGTGGAGGTCACATGTGATGGAGGTGCGTGGAGGTCACAGGGTACATGTGATGGAGGTGCGTGGAGGTCACAGGGTACATGGTGATGGAGGTGCGTGGAGGTCACAGGGTATATGTTGGTGATGATGGAGGTGCGTGGAGGTCACAGGGTACATGTTGGTGGTGATGGAGGTGCGTGGAGGTTCCAGGGTACATGTTGGCGGTGATGGAGGTGCGTGGAGGTTACAGGGTACATGTTGGCGGTGATGGAGGTGCGTGGAGGTTCCAGGGTACAGGTTGGTGGTGATGGAGGTGCGTGGAGGTTCCAGGGTACATGTTGGTGGTGATGGAGGTGCGTGGAGGTTCCAGGGTACATGTTGGTGTTGATGGAGGTGCGTGGAGGTTACAGTCTACATGTTGGTGGTGATGGAGGTGCGTGGAGGTTCCAGGGTACATGTTGGCGGTGATGGAGGTGCGTGGAGGTTACAGGGTACATGTTGGCGGTGATGGAGGTGCGTGGAGGTCACAGGGTACATGTTGGTGATGGAGGTGCGTGGAGGTTCCAGGGTACATGTTGGTGGTGATGGAGGTGCGTGGAGGTTCCAGGGTACATGTTGGTGGTGATGGAGGTGCGTGGAGGTTCCAGGGTACATGTTGGCGGTGATGGGGGTTCGTGGAGGTTCCAGGGTACATGTTGGTGGTGATGGAGGTGCGTGGAGGTTACAGGGTTCATGTTGGTGATGATGGAGGTGCGTGGAGGTTACAGGGTACATGTTGGTGATGATGGAGGTGCGTGGAGGTCACAGGGTACATGTTGGTGATGATAGAGGTGCGTGAAGGACACAGGGTACATGTGATGGAGGTGCGTGGACGTCACAGGGTACATGGTGATGGAGGTGCGTGGAGGTCACAGGGTACATGGTGATGGAGGTGCGTGGAGGTCACAGGGTACATGGTGATGGAGGTGCGTGGAGGTCACAGGGTACATGGTGATGGAGGTGCGTGGAGGTCACAGGGTACATGTTGGTGATGATGGAGGTGCGTGGAGGTCACAGGGTACATGGTGATGGAGGTGCGTGGAGGTCACAGGGTACATGGTGATGGAGGTGAGTGGAGGTCACAGGGTACATGGTGATGGAGTTGCGTGGAGGTCACATGTGATGGAGGTGCGTGGAGGTCACAGGGTACATGGTGATGGAGGTGCGTGGAGGTCACAGGGTACATGGTGATGGAGGTTCGTGAGGTCACAGGGTACATGTGATGGAGGTGCGTGGAGGTCACAGGGGTACATATGATGAGTGCGTAACATATATTGGTGGAGGTGGAGGTACATGTTGGTGGTGATGGAGGTGCGTGGACACAGGGTACATGTTGGCGGTGATGGAGGTGCGTGGATTTCCAGGTACATGTTGGCGGTGATGGAGGTGCGTGGAGGTTCAGGGTACAGGTTGGTGGTGATGGAGGTGCGTGGAGGTTCCAGGGTACATGTTGGTGGTGATGGAGGTGCGTGGAGGTCCAGGGTACATGTTGGTGTTGATGGAGGTGCGTGGAGGTTACAGTCTACATGTTGGTGTGGTGATGGAGGTGCGTGGAGGTTCCAGGGTACATGTTGGCGGTGATGGAGGTGCGTGGAGGTTACAGGGTACATGTTGGCGGTGATGGAGGTGCGTGGAGGTCACAGGGTACATGTTGGTGATGGAGGTGCGTGGAGGTTACAGGGTACATGTTGGTGGTGATGGAGGTGCGTGGAGGTCACAGGGTACATGTTGGTGGTGATGGAGGTGCGTGGATGTTACAGGGTACATGTTGGTGGTGATGGATGTGCGTGGAGGTCACAGGGTACATGTTGGTGATTGTCGGGTATATTACACACAAAAGAGAATTTTAAAATGGACGCTTGTAGCCATTTTGTTTTGAAAGACAGTTTTTCTTTCTAATTTCTCTAGGTTTAGAAATGAACGAGATTTTTTTTACAGAGTTCATTCCTGGGTGAAGTCTTTTATATTTTTTTTAAGAAGTGCCAGACATGAAGGAATCTAGAATGTGTGTATGTGATAAGGCTAAGGCTTAAGTGCTAAAACGTGTCATAATTAAATTTATTGGTCTGTCTTAAGTTTCTAAAACAAAAGATATTTTGTCTTTTGGGTATAGGAAAAAGAGTTAAAAGTTCTCTAATATAGATTTATATTCACAAAATATATGTTTATAATCAAGGTATATTTTATTAGAATTACAGTATGAAATATATACTCCAAAATATTGTAGAAAGTATATAATTGGTAAATATAAAATTACTAAAGAATTGAGTTAACCAGAAAAGAATTTAGTTGATAGGACTCTATAGTAATTTCAAAAGGGAGTAGGAATATAAATCAGGTATGACAGATGGAGACAGAGACAGTCTAGTTGGAAGAGAAGGTCTTTGTCAAGTCAGTCTGACCTTTTTGACCCGAGATAAGAATTAAAAAGAAATGGTGGAATTAATTTAAAAAGTGCAATACTGCCCTCTAGAGGATAGTAAAAATAATGATTCATATTATCAATAATTAACCGTGACGTCAAATTGGCTATAATAAGCGGCAAAGGTTTTTGTAAGTCAGTGGGAGATTCCAGCAGTCAGACTCACACTGCAATGCATTACACATGACCCTCTGAGAGTCCAAGATTCCAACACTCAGACTCACAACACGATGCAGGCAGGTTCCAAGACATGAGGCCATCAAGATTCTCACTAAATTTCTGACTCTCACCAAATCTCTAACTCACATGCATTGATTATCTGATATCGATAATTTTCACACATTCCAAAAATTACTACATTAAGAATTCCAAGGCAGACTTATCAACATCCAAATTGGACAGGTAATGTATGAAATAAGGAATTAATGTAAAAATATATTTGTAGAGATTCTTGCAACGTAGACTGAGACTTCTCGGATACGGTTAAATCCAAATTCTAAGTATTTCTAATCTGCAGATGGAAATATGAAGAAGTGGATATAAGGATTTATTCCTAAAAGAAATGTTGTAAGATTGATACCAATATATATATTGAATTTGGAAATTACTGTGATTAAAATTAATAAGCAAGGAATTATATAACTACAAAATAAAAAGCAAAAGATTAGAAGTTTAATTCTCGAGATTAGGGGAGGATTCACTAAATAAGTTTTTATTACTTATCATTAATTTAGCTCATCTTTTGTTGATCCATGTAGCATAGAGATATAGATCTATAAGAGCTGGCTGGTTAAACATTGTTTGCTGGGAAATGCATGTTGTATTAAGCAGAAATGTTTATTAACCATTTGTGTATTAGTTACTAACTGAGAAGGTAAATGATATTAATCATATATGCAGTTACTAACCGGAGATACATATATTGTGAAGCTAGTTTTTATATGCTGATGGATTGTGGTTTATAAATTGTTGTTTATGATATGAGATTTGAAACTTTTTTGTATACGTAATAAATATATATATATTTTTATCCGATTATTGATTATTGTATTTTTAAAGCAAAACACAGACAATTAAAAGAATTCAGGATAATTTTTAGGAAATATAAACGATTGATATTTGTGTCTCGTATAAGTTTCTTATGAAATAATAATCCCTGATATATTGGAGGCTACTGTCGAGGTAGGTCCAGTAAATCCAATATAGACATATTGGAGGCTTGACTGATAAATCCAATATATATAAACGTGTTGTATTCACGTGCAGAGATTATATCCGACATGATGGAGGTGCGTGGAGGTTACAGGGTACATGTTGGTGGTGATGGAGGTGCGTGGAGGTCACAGGGTACATGTTGGTGATGGAGGTGCGTGGAGGTCACAGGGTACATGGTGATGGAGGTGAGTGGAGGTCACAGGGTACATGGTGATGGAGGTGCGTGGAGGTTACAGGGTTCATGTTGGTGATGATGGAGGTGCGTGGAGGTCACAGGGTACATGTTGGTGATGGAGGTGCGTGGAGGTCACAGGGTACATGGTGATGGAGGTGAGTGGAGGTCACAGGGTACATGGTGATGAGGTGCCTGGAGGTCACAGGGTACATGGTGATGGAGGTGCGTGGAGGTCACAGGGTACATGGTGATGGAGGTGCGTGGAGGTCACAGGGTACATGTGATGGATGTGCGTGGAGGTCACAGGGTACATGGTGATGGAGGTGTAGCGATGTGTTTAAAAAGACTGTTCTGCTGCATTTACTTGCAATGGCCACCAGAGGGAGACAGAGACCATGGAAAGTTATGCTGGACAAACACAAGGCACTAAACTACCTTTTCCATGATGCTTTGCGTAAGGACAGGAAGTGGGTGTGTAGGAAAGGAAAGGCATCACCAGCCTCGTGGAAAGCATGCTCAGAGTGAGCTGGGAGCTGAAAGGAGAAGGAAGCAGGCCGAGCTGTGGAGGATCGTGACCAGGCCAGAGCGCAGGGGCTACCTCGCTGGTGCTGGGGGATCGGGACAGTGACCCTGCAGAGACCTGTCTATACCCACGCTGCGATCAAGGCAAGCAGAGGACCCGAGTGAGGAGTACCGCAAGTCCATTGGATGGGAGAGCAGGCGGTAGCTGGACAAGTCCGGGTGGGAGCAAGGAAAGCCAGACAACGGATCCAGTAGCCAGTATCACAGCCAGGCATTAAGCGGAGAGACGTCCTGGGTCAGCGGAGCCTTGGTGATCGAGCGGATGGGTGAGAGGCCTCCAAGGCCGGTTTATAAAATCAAGAAAGCACGCTGCTGTTTGTTTCCAAAAACCCACAGGGCCCCAACTTGACTAGTCGAAGACATCGTTATAAGTAATTCACTGGCCAGTTGAATAGTACCCGGGTACCATATACACACACGTACACACCCTTTACATTCCGGGTCTTAACCTGTGCGGGACTCATTTGTTACGAATCGGAACAGGGGTTAAAGATACGTTCCGAATATATTTTTCTCTTTTCCGCTGCGCGTTTATCGTAATACGAAGAGATTGTATTTTGGGGGTTTCGGCTACTTATTTTTCGAAATACGAAGCCTCGTGTTTCGTTTCTTTTCCGCTACGCGTTTTACCGTGATACGAAAATACTGTAATAATACTTGTGAATACCGTGTCTCAACATCTGCTTATATATTTAGTAAACTATTTAAATGATAAAAACTCACAACTGTGTTGGAGTATATTTATTCCCTAGTGCGGGGAGACTGACCCGTGGTTCATTTTCAGCGGCTCCTCCGGGAGTGAGCGCTACACGTGGGGGCTCGTCCGGGATCTCAGTCTCTGGAAAAACCGCATTTAAAGGGTTAAATATGGATCCAGATGAAGCAGCAGAGTGGTGTAAAGCACAGGGTGGCCAGTTAGAGTTGAGTGTAGTAATGGATATTCCTGTAGGCACCTGGGCAGAAGAGCAGATCCGCCTGGCCGTGGCAGCGTTGGCACCTGACCAGCGGGGGTTTCTAGCGGACATTAAAGTGAACCCAGAGACTTCTCACACGTATGTTCTTTTTGAGTGGAGAAAGGGTGTTCCTGTGTGTTTTCAGGACGTGAGTATACAGCTAACCGACGACGTGGAAGTTCGTCTGATCCAGCCAAGTAAGCCACGTGGTGATTCAGCGAACATTCCTGCATCCAGCCCGCTGGCCATGATCGGGCCGGAGTTCATTGCTGCTATTGGAGACCTCGTGGTTAAGTGTCAGAGGGCTCACCCTTCTTACATCAGCTTCGGATATCGGAAGTTGGAAAAATTTTCAGGAAACTTGCCAACTCCGGCGGGAGAAGAAACCTTCGAAGAATGGGTGGAACAAGCGATGCAGGCTCTGGATGAGTGGGACGTCTCTGAAGCGCAGAAGAAGCAAAGAATTACTGAGAGCTTAAAGGGACCTGCGTCAGAGGCTGTCAGGAATCTGAAGCTGAGTAAGAGAGACTGTACTGCTCTAGATTACCTGAACATATTACAGGAAGTCTTCGGGCGAACGGAAAAGGCTGCTGAGCTAATGTACCAATATGAGCATACTTACCAGAAAAGGGGTGAGAAGATGACAGAATACATGAGGCGCCTGGATAAGATACTGTACCAAGTACTGTTGAAGAAAGGAACAGACCCCACTACAGTAGATCAGGTTAGAATGCGTCAGATATTGAAGGGTGCCTTACCTTTAGATCCTGTGATGTTGCAGCTGAGGACTCGAGAAGGTAATAAAGAGTTAAATTACCTAGAACTGATTCGAGTTGTTCGGGAGGAAGAAGCCCTTCTGGAAGAGAAGCTTGGAAAAAGGGGAGAAAAGGTCTATGCGCAACCCATAGAGTATAACGAGTGTTCATCAGATGAGGAAGATCCGGAAGAGACATATGAGCCGGAGATAACTCAAAAGTCGTCAAACCAGGTGTATGGTGAGATACAAAAGACTCTCGCGAGAGTACAAGAAGCCCAAGTTAAGATGGAACAGACACACACGGACCTATGCCGGACAATCTTGAAAGTAGTAGAAATGCAGACTGAAATACTGAAGTCTCTCTCAGATATACGAACAGCAGCGGTTGCTGTGGTCTCCGACAGAGGATTTTCAAATGAGCCACAGGAAGAAAGTGTGCCCTCATCCTCGTGGGGAAGATGTTTTGCCTGTAGAGAATTCGGTCATTTCAAGGCTCAGTGCCCAGAAAGGAGACAGGGAGGGTCTCTATATGTGCCTGCTAGACCTAGAAGATCCTCTCCCTGGAGGTCTGATCCTATGTCACGGGAGGAAAATGTATGCCCGCAGTCACCACGTATGAGGACAAGGGTTAGAGTACAACAGACTGGGTCTACCTCTCCTGCTGCTACGAAAAAGTTCCCTGACAAGTTGATAGGTCCTTCGCCCATCATCCCGGTTCAAGTGGAAGGAGTCTATACTAAGGCTCTTCTAGATTCGGGTGCTCAAGTAACGCTGATTTACCGAGACTTCTATCAGAAATATCTGAAGCATATACCCCTGAAGAAATTGAAGGATCTCGAAATCTGGGGTATGGGAATGGAGAAGTTTCCCTATGATGGATATATACAGGTGAAGCTAGAATTCAGTTCGGAAATCGCTGGACAACCGAGAGTATGTGACACGTTGGCAATTGTGTGTCCTCGTCCCTCGGGAGCTAATCGAAGTTCTATGATAGTGGGGATGAACGCTGATGTGTTGAGACACCTCTTAACCCCACTGGTCACGGAAGAGAATCCTGCTCCTAAGAAGGCACACTCGATGTCACGACCGGCCTGTCCACGGAGGGTCAAGGAACAGAGAACCACTACAGAAATAAGAAGGCTGAGGAGAACGGAAGGGACAGAGAAGGCCCTACGTTCAGGAAAGACTGTACAAGTACCGATTGGAGACAAATTATCTGTGCCTGGTCTGCCTATATCCCGTCCGACTCCTACTATTCGGTCTCATCAGTTACGTTCCGTTAGAGAGAGTGAAGAAGACAGTGAAGAAGAAGGCTGGTGTCTGAGCTGGGTGTGGGCACCTGAGTCCCAGAGCGTCAAGCCGGTTTCTGACTGGGGTGAGAGTGATTTAGGGTCTGATATCTCTGAAGTTATGACTCGAGCACCTGCAGTACCTGAGACCTGGGAAGTTCCTGAAGTTTTAGAGGAAATATCCATAGATTACAGTTCTATGCCTTCACTGGAGGGCTCATATTCCGAGGAAGTGTTGGCTCCGATGGTTGATGAGAGAATTGAGCCTGTAGAGTCAGCTCTCCTGACTGAAGAGGTTCTTGAAAAATTTGAACCTAAACGTTCAGTACGACCCCCTCAGAGACTCACATTTGATTCACCAGGACATAGCACAGAGGAGGCTGTAACAACTGGGCGGAGGTTTCCAGAAGTGTCAGCTCTAATTGCCAAGGTGTCTAAGGGTTTGGGGGAGATTGAGGAAAATTGCTGCCTGTTGTCAACCCTGAATATGTAGGCTAAAGTTAGAAATGTTAAGTAGAAATGTAATGCAACTGTTGTTATGTTATGTATGACCGACACATGTACCCGTTACACGCCCTTGGAGGACCCAAGAGTTTAGGGGGGGGAGAGTGTAGCGATGTGTTTAAAAAGACTGTTCTGCTGCATTTACTTGCAATGGCCACCAGAGGGAGACAGAGACCATGGAAAGTTATGCTGGACAAACACAAGGCACTAAACTACCTTTTCCATGATGCTTTGCGTAAGGACAGGAAGTGGGTGTGTAGGAAAGGAAAGGCATCACCAGCCTCGTGGAAAGCATGCTCAGAGTGAGCTGGGAGCTGAAAGGAGAAGGAAGCAGGCCGAGCTGTGGAGGATCGTGACCAGGCCAGAGCGCAGGGGCTACCTCGCTGGTGCTGGGGGATCGGGACAGTGACCCTGCAGAGACCTGTCTATACCCACGCTGCGATCAAGGCAAGCAGAGGACCCGAGTGAGGAGTACCGCAAGTCCATTGGATGGGAGAGCAGGCGGTAGCTGGACAAGTCCGGGGGGAGCAAGGAAAGCCAGACAACGGATCCAGTAGCCAGTATCACAGCCAGGCATTAAGCGGAGAGACGTCCTGGGTCAGCGGAGCCTTGGTGATCGAGCGGATGGGTGAGAGGCCTCCAAGGCCGGTTTATAAAATCAAGAAAGCACGCTGCTGTTTGTTTCAAAAACCCACAGGGCCCCAACTTGACTAGTCGAAGACATCGTTATAAGTAATTCACTGGCCAGTTGAATAGTACCCGGGTACCATATACACACACGTACACACCCTTTACATTCCGGGACTTAACCTGTGCGGGACTCATTTGTTACGAATCGGAACAGGGGTTAAAGATACGTTCCGAATATATTTTTCTCTTTTCCGCTGCGCGTTTATCGTAATACGAAGAGATTGTATTTTTTGGGTTTCGCTACGTGTCTCTGTTTTCGAACTATCGGGAATTGCATTTCTTTTCTGTTCGGTTGCGAAGTATTTATTTTTCCGAAATACGAAGCCTCGTGTTTCGTTTCTTTTCCGCTACGCGTTTTACCGTGATACGAAAATACTGTAATAATACTTGTGAATACCGTGTCTCAACATCTGCTTATTATTTTAGTAAACTATTTAAATGATAAAAACTCACAACTGTGTTGGAGTATATTTATTCCCTAGTGCGGGGAGACTGACCCGTGGTTCATTTTCAGCGGCTCCTCCGGGAGTGAGCGCTACAGAGGTGTGTGGAGGTCACAGGGTACATGTGATGGAGGTGCGTGGAGGTTACAGGGTACATGGTGATGGAGGTGCGTGGAGGTCACAGGGTACATGGTGATGGAGGTGTGTGGAGGTCACAGGGTACATGTGATGGAGGTGCGTGGAGGTCACAGGGTACATGGTGATGGAGGTGAGTGGAGGTCACAGGGTACATGGTGATGGAGGTGCGTGGAGGTCACAGGGTACATGTGATGGAGGTGCGTGGAGGTCACAGGGTACATGGTGATGGAGGTGCGTGGAGGTCACAGGGAACATGGTGATGGAGGTGCGTGGAGGTCACAGGGTACATGTTGGTGATGATGGAGGTGCGTGGAGGTCACAGGATACATGTGATGGAGGTGCATGGAGGTCACAGGGTACATGGTGATGGAGGTGCGTGGAGGTCACAGGGTACATGTGATGGAGGTGCATGGAGGTCACAGGGTACATGTGATGGAGGTGCGTTGAGGTCACAGGGTACATGTGATGGAGGTGCGAGGAGGTTACAGGGTACATGTTGGTGATGATGGAGGTGCGTGGAGGTCACAGGGTACATGTTGGTGATGATGGATGTGCGTGGAGGTTACAGGGTACATGTGATGGAGGTTCGTGGAGGTAACAGGGTACATGTTGGTGATGATGGATGTGCGTGGAGGTCACAGGGTACATGGTGATGAAGGTGCGTGGAGGTCACAGGGTACATGGTGATGGAGGTGCGTGGAGGTCACAGGGTACATGGTGATGGAGGTGCGTGGAGGTCACAGGGTACATGGTGATGGAGGTGCGTGGAGGTTACAGGGTACATGTTGGCAGTGATGGAGGTGTGTGGAGGTCACAGGGTACATGTTGGTGATGGAGGTGCGTGTAGGTTACAGGGTACATAGTGATGGAGGTGAGTGGGGGTCACAGGGTACATGGTGATGGAGGTGTGTGGAGGTCACAGGGTACATGGTGATGGAGGTGGTGGAGGTCACAGGGTACATGTTGGTGATGGAGGTGCGTGGAGGTCACAGGGTACATGTTGGTGATGGAGGTGCGTGGAGGTTACAGGGTACATGTTGGTGGTGATGAAGGTGCGTGGAGGCTACAGGGTACATGTTGGTGGTGATGGAGGTGTGTGGAGGTCACAGGGTACATGGTGATGGAGGTGCGTGGAGGTCACATGGTACATGTGATGGAGGTGCGTGGAGGTCACAGGGTACATGTGATGGAGGTGCGTGGAGGTCACAGGGTACATGGTGATGGAGGTGCGTGGAGGTCACAGGGTACACGTGATGGAGGTGCGTGGAGGTCACAGGGTACACGTGATGGAGGTGCGTGGAGGTCACAGGGTACATGTTGGTGATGGAGGTGCGTGGAGGTCACAGGGTAAATGTTGGTGATGGAGGTGCGTGGAGGTTACAGGGTACATGTTGGTGGTGATGAAGGTGCGTGGAGGCTACAGGGTACATGTTGGTGGTGATGGAGGTGCGTGGAGGTCACAGGGTACATGGTGATGGAGGTGCGTGGAGGTCACATGGTACATGTGATGGAGGTGCGTGGAGGTCACAGGGTACATGTGATGGAGGCACGTGGAGGTCACAGGGTACATGTGATGGAGGTGCGTGGAGGTCACAGGGTACATGGTGATGGAGGTGCGTGGAGGTTACAGGGTACATGTTGGCAGTGATGGAGGTGTGTGGAGGTCACAGGGTACATGGTCATGGAGGTGCGTGTAGGTCACAGGGTACATGGTGATGGAGGTGAGTGGGGGTCACAGGGTACATGGTGATGGAGGTGTGTGGAGGTCACAGGGTACATGGTGATGGAGGTGGTGGAGGTCACAGGGTACATGTTGGTGATGGAGGTGCGTGGAGGTCACAGGGTACATGTTGGTGATGGAGGTGCATGGAGGTTACAGGGTACATGTTGGTGGTGATGAAGGTGCGTGGAGGCTACAGGGTACATGTTGGTGGTGATGGAGGTGCGTGGAGGTCACATGGTACATGTGATGGAGGTGCGTAGAGGTCACAGGGTACATGTGATGGAGGTGCGTGGAGGTCACAGGGTACATGTGATGGAGGTGCGTGGAGGTCACAGGGTACATGTGATGGAGGTGCGTGGAGGTCACAGGTTACATGTGATGGAGGTGCGTGGAGGTCACAGGGTACATGGTGATGGAGGTGCGTGGAGGTCACAGGTTACATGTGATGGAGGTGCGTGGAGGTCACAGGGTACATGTGATGGAGGTGCGTGGAGGTCACAGGTTACATGTGATGGAGGTGCGTGGAGGTCACAGGGTACATGGTGATGGAGGTGCGTGGAGGTCACAGGGTACATGTGATGGAGGTGCGTGGAGGTCACAGAGCAGATGGCAGCCGTGATGGAGGTAAATGGATGAGGAGGTGAGGAGTTGGGGGAGGTTACACAGGAGGAAGGAAGGAGAGCGCGGGTTCCCATCAAGTTTTTAAATGTAAACTCAGATATTAATAAATTCATTTCTGAGGACGCTGGAAACCTGAGAGTGAAAGACCTGATGAAGGGAAGGCAGACGCAGCTCCGAGCCAGCAGACACACACAGAGCTTGGGGCTATAACGAAGAGATCACTGGGCACAGATATTCAAGTGCTTCCCTCCATCCAAATCATTTCACATGCAGCACTGATCAGCTAAAGACAATGACAAAGCAGATGGTCTCTGGCAGCTGCTGCACCACCTCCTGTCCTTCCTTTGCTTCACGTTTCATGGATTTGATATCTACACTGTCCCTCATTTGCATCATTTGTGCTTTCACCATAAACTCGCACTTTTCAGGATGTGTTCCTGTTGTGTCTGGGTTCAGTACCAAGGTCTATGAGGTCCAAGGTCCACGTTTGGCTGCTTTGACCTGAGATGCTTCAGTTCTTACCTCCAGGTGCTGGGCCCTTTGCTTCCCCAGTTTCGGACGCCTGTCCTGATTTACTGGCACTTACTTTAGGTTATTGTTCCTTCTATCAAGTCAGGTTTTGGCCTCATTTGTGAATTCCACGACTTCTCCACGGTCTTTGCTACTTTCCAGTGTCTGCTTCTGCATAAAGACCTTTCATGCTTTCAGGTTTCACACAGCATATCGCATATGTCCCTGACGCCTCACCTTGACAGAATGACTAGGTCCTCCCAGCCCTGCGTATGGCCGATACAGATTACAGGGTATTTACTGCACTAGGAGGACCTGGCTGTGGACCATGCCACGTTTGTAGGTGCTGGATGGTGGCCTGTGCCGAGTCTCCATTAGCCCATTCCCTACATCCCAGACTCTTCTCCTGGGGTGACACTAAGGTGCTGGTTTAAATCCCTGCTTGTCAACGTTCTCAAAGCGCCTCCTTCCCCTCGCGATCCCAGTGACTTGGGACATCGTAGGACTCTGCCAGGGAAGGAAAGGATCAGGGATGTAGAACATCATTACCTTTCAGCATGGTGTTCTGGTTCTTGGCCGTGCAGATCAAACGGCTGATGCCCTCAATCACCTGACTGCGGGATTCGGCCTCCTTCTCCTTGGGCTTCTTACTGAGGAACATGACTGAGGGGAGACAGGATGGGGCGTTAGACAAATGGAAGATTTGTGGTCTGGGTGGGATGTTCATGGAGCATTACATGGAACTACAGAGGAAAACTCCACCAGCCAAGAGATATTACAGTTATTTGGCGAAACGTGTCAGGAAAAAGAAAAAAAAAATTGCACTCCTACTCCACCCTCCAGTGTCACCGAGAAAGGTACACCATGGCCAGGGCTGGTGCCCGGCACCCAGACACCCAAGGAAACACATGTTGCTGCCCTTTCCCTGTCCACGTCATGTCCATCTCCATTATCTCCCCCAGACCCAGCTTCATTAATCCCAACAACCTAAAGGTCTTTTTAGAATTTCTCCATCACAACGTTCTCCTCCCTATGTTCCCTCACCCCTTACGATCTCGTTCAGCCCCCCCAGCTGAATATCTAACAATATGAGATCACATGGAAGCACAAACGCGACCCTGTAAGCTTTATGGAAACCCCTAGAAAGAGAGGGGGCCTCGCTAGCACCTCTAACCCCTAGAGAGGGGGCCTCGCTAGCACCTCTAACCCCTAGAAAGAGAGGGGGACTCGCTAGCACCTCTAACCCCTAGAAAGAGAGGGGGCCTCGCTAGCACCTCTGTAACCCCCCTAGAAAGAGAGGGGGCCTCGCTAGCACCTCTGTAACCCCCCTAGAAAGAGAGGGGGCCTCGCTAGCACCTCTGTAACCCCCTAGAAAGAGAGGGGGCCTCGCTAGCACCTCTGTAACCCCTAGAAAGAGAGGGGGCCTCGCTAGCACCTCTGTACCCCTAGAAAGAGAGGGGGACTCGCTAGCACCTCTAACCCCTAGAAAGAGAGGGGGCCTCGCTAGCATCTCTGTAACCCCTAGAAAGAGAGGGGGCCTCGCTAGCACCTCTGTAACCCCTAGAAAGAGAGGGGGCCTCGCTAGCACCTCTAACCCCTAGAAAGAGAGGGGGCCTCGCTAGCACCTCTGTAACCCCCTAGAAAGAGAGGGGGCCTCGCTAGCACATCTAACCCCTAGAAAGAGAGGGGGCCTCGCTAGCACCTCTGTAACCCCCTAGAAGAGAGGGGGCCTCGCTAGCACCTCTGTAACCCCTAGAAAGAGAGGGGGCTCGCTAGAACCTCTGTAACCCCTAGAAAGAGAGGGGGCCTCGCTAGCACCTCTGTAACCCCTAGAAAGAGAGGGGGCCTCGCTAGCACCTCTGTAACCCCTAGAAAGAGAGGGGACCTCGCTAGCACCTCTGTAAGCCCCTAGAAGAGAGGGGGCCTCGCTAGCACCTCTGTAACCCCTAGACAGAGAGGGGGCCTCGCTAGCACCTCTAACCCCTAGAAAGAGAGGGGCCTCGCTAGCACCTCTGTAACCCCCTAGAAGAGAGGGGCCTCGCTAGCACCTCTGTAACCCCTAGAAAGAGAGGGGGCCTCGCTAGCACCTCTGTAACCCCCCTAGAAAGAGAGGGGGCCTCGCTAGCACCTCTGTAACCCCTAGAAAGAGAGGGGGCCTCGCTAGAACCTCTGTAACCCCTAGAAAGAGAGGGGGCCTCGCTAGCACCTCTGTAACCCCAAGAGAGGGGGCCTTGCTAGCACCTCTGTAACCCCTAGAAAGAGAGGGGGCCTCGCTAGAACCTCTGTAACCCCTAGAAAGAGAGGGGGCCTCGCTAGCACCTCTGTAACCCCTACAAAAAGAGAGGGGGCCTCGCTAGCACCTCTGTAACCCCTAGAAAGAGAGGGGACCTCGCTAGCACCTCTGTAAGCCCCTAGAAAGAAAGGGGGCCTCGCTAGCACCTCTGTAACCCCTAGAAAGAGAGGGGGCCTCGCTAGCACCTCTAACCCCTAGGAAAGAGGGGGCGTCGCTAGCACCTCTAACCCCTAGAAAGAGGGGGCCTCGCTAGCACCTCTGTAACCCCTAGAAAGAGAGGGGGCCTCGCTAGCACCTCTGTAACCCCTAGAAAGAGAGGGGGCCTCGCTAGAACCTCTGTAACCCCTAGAAAGAGAGGGGACCTCGCTAGCACCTCTGTAAGCCCCTAGAAAGAGAGGGGGCCTCGCTAGCACCTCTGTAACCCCTAGAAAGAGAGGGGGCCTCGCTAGCACCTCTAACCCCTAGAAGAGAGAGGGCCTCGCTAGCACCTCTGTAACCCCTAGAAAGAGAGGGGCCTCGCTAGCACCTCTGTAACCCCTAGAAAGAGAGGGGGCCTCGCTAGCACCTCTGTAACCCCCCTAGAAAGAGAGGGGGCCTCGCTAGCACCACTAACCCCTAGAAAGAGAGGGGGCCTCGCTAGCACCTCTGTAACCCCCCTAGAAAGAGAGGGGGCCTCGCTAGCACATCTAACCCCTAGAAAGAGAGGGGCGCTCGCTAGCACCTCTAACCCCTAGAAAGAGAGAGGGGCCTTGCTAGCACCTCTGTAACCCCTAGAAAGAGAGGGGGCCTCGCTAGCACCTCTGTAACCCGTAGAAAGAGAGGGGGCCTCGCTAGCACCTCTGTAACCCCTAGAAAGAGAGGGGGCCTCGCTAGCACCTCTGTAACCCCTAGAAAGAGAGGGGGCCTCGCTAGCACCTCTGTAACCCCTAGAAAGAGAGAGGGACCCGGTAGCACCTCTGTAAGCCCCTAGAAAGAGAGGGGGCCTCGCTAGCACCTCTGTAACCCCTAGAAAGAGAGGGGGCCTCGCTAGCACCTCTAACCTCTAGAAAGAGAGGGGGCCTCGCTAGCACCTCTGTAACCCCTAGAAAGAGAGGGGACCTCGCTAGCACCTCTGTAAGCCCCTAGAAAGAGAGGGGGCCTCGCTAGCACCTCTGTAACCCCTAGAAAGAGAGGGGGCCTCGCTAGCACCTCTAACCTCTAGAAAGAGAGGGGGCCTCGCTAGCACCTCTGTAACCCCTAGAAAGAGAGGGGGCCTCGCTAGCACCTCTGTAACCCCTAGAAAGAGAGGGGGCCTCGCTAGCACCTCTGTAACCCCCTAGAAAGAGAGGGGGCCTCGCTAGCACCTCTAACCCCTAGAAAGAGAGGGGGCCTCGCTAGCACCTCTGTAACCCCTAGAAAGAGAGGGGGCCTCGCTAGCACCTCTGTAACCCCTAGAAAGAGAGGGGGCCTCGCTAGCACCTCTGTAACCCCTAGAAAGAGAGGGGGCCTCGCTAGCACCTCTAACCCCTAGAAAGAGAGGGGGCCTCGCTAGCACCTCTGTAACCCCTAGAAAGAGAGGGGGCCTCGCTAGCACCTCTGTAAGCCCCTAGAAAGAGAGGGGGCCTCACTAGAACCTCTGTAACCCCTAGAAAGAGAGGGGGCCTCGCTAGCACCTCTAACCCCTAGAAAGAGAGGGGGCCTCGCTAGAACCTCTGTAACCCCCCTAGAAAGAGAGGGGGCCTCGCTAGCACCTCTAACCCCTAGAAAGAGAGGGGGCCTCGCTAGCACCTCTAACCCCTAGAAAGAGAGGGGGCCTCGCTAGCACCTCTAACCCCTAGAAAGAGAGGGGGCCTCGCTAGCACCTCTGTAACCCGTAGAAAGAGAGGGGGCCTCGCTAGCACCTCTGTAACCCCTAGAAAGAGAGGGGGCCTCGCTAGCACCTCTGTAACCCCTAGAAAGAGAGGGGGCCTCGCTAGCACCTCTGTAACCCCTAGAAAGAGAGGGGACCTCGCTAGCACCTCTGTAAGCCCCTAGAAAGAGAGGGGGCCTCGCTAGCACCTCTGTAACCCCTAGAAAGAGAGGGGGCCTCGCTAGCACCTCTAACCTCTAGAAAGAGAGGGGCCTCGCTAGCACCTCTGTAACCCCTAGAAAGAGAGGGGGCCTCGCTAGCACCTCTGTAACCCCTAGAAAGAGAGGGGGCCTCGCTAGCACCTCTGTAACCCCCCTAGAAAGAGAGGGGGCCTCGCTAGCACCTCTAACCCCTAGAAAGAGAGGGGGCCTCGCTAGCACCTCTGTAACCCCTAGAAAGAGAGGGGGCCTCGCTAGCACCTCTGTAACCCCTAGAAAGAGAGGGGGCCTCGCTAGCACCTCTAACCCCTAGAAAGAGAGGGGGCCTCGCTAGCACCTCTGTAACCCCTAGAAAGAGAGGGGGCCTCGCTAGCACCTCTGTAAGCCCCTAGAAAGAGAGGGGGCCTCACTAGAACCTCTGTAACCCCCTAGAAGAGAGGGGCCTCGCTAGCACCTCTAACCCCTAGAAAGAGAGGGGGCCTCGCTAGAACCTCTGTAACCCCCTAGAAAGAGAGGGGCCTCGCTAGCACCTCTAACCCCTAGAAAGAGAGGGGGCCTCGCTAGCACCTCTAACCCCTAGAAAGAGAGGGGCCTCGCTAGCACCTCTAACCCCTAGAAAGAGAGGGGGCCTCGCTAGCACCTCTGTAACCCGTAGAAAGAGAGGGGGCCTCGCTAGCACCTCTGTAACCCCTAGAAAGAGAGGGGCCTCGCTAGCACCTCTGTAACCCCTAGAAAGAGAGGGGGCCTCGCTAGCACCTCTGTAACCCCTAGAAAGAGAGGGGACCTCGCTAGCACCTCTGTAAGCCCCTAGAAAGAGAGGGGCCTCGCTAGCACCTCGTAACCCCTAGAAAGAGAGGGGGCCTCGCTAGCACCTCTAACCTCTAGAAAGAGAGGGGGCCTCGCTAGCACCTCTGTAACCCCTAGAAAGAGAGGGGGCCTCGCTAGCACCTCTGTAACCCCTAGAAAGAGGGGGCCTCGCTAGCACCTCTGTAACCCCCCTAGAAAGAGAGGGGGCCTCGCTAGCACCTCTGTAACCCCCTAGAAAGAGAGGGGGCCTCGCTAGCACCTCTGTAACCCCTAGAAAGAGAGGGGCCTCGCTAGCACCTCTGTAACCCCTAGAAAGAGAGGGGCCTCGCTAGCACCTCTAACCCCTAGAAAGAGAGGGGGCCTCGCTAGCACCTCTGTAACCCCTAGAAAGAGAGGGGGCCTCGCTAGCACCTCTGTAAGCCCCTAGAAAGAGAGGGGGCCTCACTAGAACCTCTGTAACCCCTAGAAAGAGAGGGGGCCTCGCTAGCACCTCTAACCCCTAGAAAGAGAGGGGGCCTCGCTAGAACCTCTGTAACCCCCCTAGAAAGAGAGGGGGCCTCGCTAGCACCTCTAACCCCTAGAAAGAGAGGGGGCCTCGCTAGCACCTCTAACCCCTAGAAAGAGAGGGGGCCTCGCTAGCACCTCTAACCCCTAGAAAGAGAGGGGGCCTCGCTAGCACCTCTGTAACGAGATTAAACTCCAATCTACACAGAGCGTAGCTTGTGAAGAGGAGACACTGGATGGAGGCGCCCTCTCCAGACAGACAGTAATGCTGAGAACACACCGGGTGACATTTATGTAATTATGGGCAATGAGGGGCATAACAAGAGTCCTGACAAGGACCACCCTAAGAGCTCTTCATGAAGTCTCCATGCCGTGCGTTACTTGCATTAATATGGAGCTATTGTGTTGGTTCCAATTCAAGGCGACCGTTAGATTAGCAGAGCAATGTCCTTATCTCTCAATCAGATCGAGGTACCAGGGCCCAGACTATTTTTCACTAGTGTCCCTGTGCAGCCAGAGTGTAAAGGTCTGACAGACTGGGGTATAAATCTGTGAGCATGGGGGGGTTAACGCCTCCTGTGAAAGAGAGGTTGTCAGGTATTTTCAGAGACACACAAAATGGATGCCTGTAGCCATCTTGTTTTAATTGTAAATCTATACTTTTATATGTAAAGTCTTTCTCAACTTTCGTCTAGTTTTAGAATGAACTAACTTTTTTTACATAAGTTCATTTGAAGGTAAACTACAAGAGTTATTTATGTCTAATTGCTAGACTCTGATGCTATATATGATATATGCCGAGTCTAAGTGCTAGACATGTCATATTTAAATTTATAGGTTTGTTTTAACAAGTCCTTGAATTAAAGATATTTTTTCTGGTATAGAAATATTAAGGTTTAAAATATATGCAAGTATATCTAAAGCTATCTACAAAAATATATGGTTATAAATCAATATATATATTCTATATTAGGAGCACAGTA
This sequence comes from Leptobrachium leishanense, assembly GCA_009667805.1. NCBI lineage: Eukaryota > Metazoa > Chordata > Amphibia > Anura > Megophryidae > Leptobrachium > Leptobrachium leishanense. The sequence goes on from RXON01000168.1 coordinate 81,571, forward strand.
AAATGGGGTATTAAGAAATATTTTGAAGAGTATATTATAACAGTAGTTATTGAAGAATAGAATTAAGTTGTTTTAAATGAAGGGTAGAAGTATGACTTAACCTCCCTGGCGGTATTCCCGAGTGTGACTCAGGGTTAAATTTCGCTACAGTTCGGGCTGGATGTTTACTCACCTCCTCCTGGCTACCTTGCTGTCCCGCAGTAGCTGATTCCTGGAAGACTCCCTGCGAGTCACATGGTGCAGGGGGCGGGGCTAGCATAAAAGGAATCTTTTTTACAGTTTACATTTTGGATTATACAGTGTAATGTTTATGAATGGCCACTAGGTGGCAGTACAGGATAAGAAATAGACTATACATCGTCTCAGCCTTGCTTGCAGACAGATTTTAGTGTTTTTTGTTGTATTTTATTGAATATCATTTATTTACATTATTTTGGATAATTATTTTTGGGATAATAAATTATTATGTCGTGTTTCAAACTTTATCGGACTCAGTGTATTTACTATTTATTTTAAAATTAATTAATTAATTTATTTATAAAGGATTTTACCAGTAAGGACTCTTGATTGCACGGATTTCATTACGTGATTCCTAATTATTACAGGCTAACTATGTACAAAAACACATTTCCTTTAAAAAAAAATTGAGACGCTTTTAGACACGAAAAAATTAGACCGCCAGGGAGGTTAAAGGAAGAACTTTAGTAAAACCTTGAAGTGGCTAGGAGAGAAAAATATTAAATCAAATATGACAGGAAAGACCCAAAGCCTAGAATTGAATATGAGGTCTTTTGTTCAAAATAAGATAAGGGGATTGACCTCTGATCTATGATAAGGGATTTAAAATGAATTTGTAATAATTAAAATTGAATCAACACTGCCATCTTGTGGTGTAGTAAAGGTTAACAGTTTTGAAGCCCTCATATAGATATAACACTATCAGGGTTATTCAGAGAGCGTGAAAAGTAGGAGAATGACTGGAGAATGAAAAATTCTAGGTCAAAATAGCCAAACCAGAACATTTCTCCCTTTCATCTCACTTTCCAAATCGGCTATTTTGACCTCGAATTTTCCATTCTCCAGTCATTCTCCTGCTTTTCACGCTCTCTGAATAACCCTGTATATGTAAAGTAGGAGGTGGGTAATAAGTGACGTGAAAAATCCCCTATAACTGGCTATGCGCAGTTCATGCCAGAACATTAGGACAGGACATTACACGATGCCTTGAGGACAATATTCAGACATTCAGCATTTCATTCCACCACTTCATTGAGATCACTCTCTTCATTCCAACTCAGATTACACTTCACTCTCCCTCTCGGGACTTCACTTATGCATTGACTCCTCTCTATCACTTCTCACATGAGCATACTCAAGGAGATGCTAGAAGAAACATAGAAACGAAGATATAATATCTTTAAAATCCTGTCACATACTGCAAAATACATTATATCCAAAGAACTTATTGCTGCTGTAAATCAGAAACGCTGAATCCAGATTTTGGACTGGTAATGTATGAAAGCAAATAGTGGGATTAATGTAAGATATATATATATATATATATAAAGGTGGATATATCTTGCAATGAATATAGACTGAGATTGTCTCAGATTATTGTTAGATCGGAGACTGACATATATCTAACCTGCAGTATAGAAATATGGGAAGCATCTGATATATATAAGGATATAAATGGTCCTAAAGTATTTGTTGCAACAGTATATACATAAATATATATATTGAATTTGGAAGTTACTGTGATTGAAGTATCAAGCAAAGAAGTTATATAACCTACAATATAAAAAGCAGAAGATTAGAAGCTAAATTCTCATTATTAGGGGAGGATTCGCTAAATAAGTTTTTATTACTTATCATTCTAGAAATAGAATAAGTGATAGCTCATCTTTTGTTGATCCAGGGAGTACAAGGAGATATATATACTTATATATCTACAAGATAATAGCTTGTTTTAAATATTGGTTTGCTGGGAATACATGTAAATTGTTTTCTTTAAGGAGGAAATAAACTAACCATCTGTGTATTAGTTACTAACTGATGAAAGTAAATGGTATTAACCATATATATACAGTTACTAACAGAATAATATGTTAAAAGCTAGAGATCTGTGTGCTGATGGATGGATGTTGTGTTTTATAAATCTTTGATTATGTGATGAGATTAAAATCTTTTTGCATACGTAATAAATATATATATATTTTTATCTAAGCTGGTTGGTTCTATTTTTTAAAACTAAATCACGTACAATTAAAAGAATTTAGGAGAACTTCTGAGAAATACAAACGAGATAGATTTGTTGTTGTTTATATCTCGTATAAGTTTCTTACCTGTTAATATCTCCGACAACGTTTATGACACATTTAACCGAACAATACGGCCCTGATTCAAGGAGACCTTTCTGAGATAGTTTTCTGAGATCGTTAGCTTTATTGCCAGTGACTCACTAGCAGCGGGCGACTATAGCCAGGTCCAATGGCATGCAGATACAGGGGTGCCGGCACTCTGACCAGGAATCCCTCTCTCACTCCAACGTGCCAAGCTGTGACCCTGGGGCTCCAGATCGCTCCCGGCGTGAGTGGTGCGCTGTTCTAAGCTTTGCAAAGGTTTACCTGTTTCTCCTGATGTCGCTGTGTGTATCGGACATCATGTGACTTATTTCTGTACAGAAAAAATGGTTTTGTGCCCATTCCCTACCAGGGCGGCTGCGTGGACCAGCAGTATCCAGCCTGCTCCATGTATAAAGCATAACAGGAAAGAAGTGGTGATTTGCGCTCACTCGTCTGGCTCCATGCAAAACAAAAACACAAGCAGAGGTTTTAGGTTACTTGGAAGGTCACAGCCAGGTCATCTGTCGCTGCTGCCCCTTTTCCATGTTTTTCTTTTTATCCCAAAGTGGAATTGTCTCTGGTGAGGATATACATATAAACCCCTCAGTCTGCCTCTTAGCTGAGAAGCAGCATCAGGACATGTGGTCGCAGAGAAAGCAGCTCTTGGTGTCATTAGGTAGGACTCACCTGACTTGAGGTGTCGTGACGTGGCTGGTGAGCTTACACTTTAATGGCCATTCAAGTAAACCGAAAGCTCTGATTGCGTTTTGTTTCACACGGTGTTATAAGGACAACCTGCTTTCTCGTTATGTTTTAATTCTGTTTATTAATGAACATTACGTTTTGATTGTGAATTAATTCATTAGAACATGGACCTCCAGGGGCCGTAATGTCTGCACAGACAGGACGCCTCCTCTTGGGATCTCCGCTCTGAATATATAAAAGCACACAGCCCGTCCTCAGGCCTCTCTCCTGTATTGTCGTGTGTGTGGCCGTGTATGAACATATTACATTCCATGCGCTAAATCGGGGACGCTAAGGTGGATAATGTGCGCCTGCAAAAAGTCCCCTTAGTGTCCCCGTTTTAGCTCCATATTACGGGGCAGGCGCTGATTCCATAATGCGGCACTAACCCCTGGATACGAACACGCCACCGCCAGTATCTTCTCCTAGAGTCCATAGGACTCCATGGTGCTGCCGGGCCGCTCGCTCTCACGAAATCCTGCAGGTCGTGGAGTGATCATGGAGGGAGACTGAGAACCCCCCCCCAGTCTCACTCTGCTTCCGGCAGCCAGAAGAGGTGGATCGGGGCTCCGTTCTCGCTGCGGGATGAGAGGGGAGCATGTGATTTTTGTGGTTTCAGCCAGTGTTAAATGATTCCTCAGACGCCGTATCAGCAGCAGCTCCAAGCTGTGAATAACTTATCAGTTAGGACTTTGTAATCCTAAGGCTTATTAACTCTTTGTGCTCCCCATGTTAAGCATAGCGAGTGCAAAGTGCAGTAACCGCACACTGAAAAGCGCAATCACCGAATCGATAACAGGGTTTTTAACCCCTTAGCATTCGGATTTGTAATAGGGGGGAGCAGTGGTGTATTTAGGTTTTGTGCTGCCCTAGGCCTGACTAAACTCATGCACCCCCCAATTTAAATTTGAGGCACCCCTTCCTGTCAAGGGCACACCTCCTCCTGGTTAATCCCCACCCTTTCCTCTTAGAGCTCCGCCTTTTCCTCTTAGAGCTCCGCCTTTTCCTCTCTTTATATTAAAAGTGGATACCAAGTGCCTACTTGTATATTTTGTATTCCATTTCAAATGTATCTATTGAGATAAAGAAAATTATGAAATGTTTAAATTCAAGCATTTTTACAAAGAACAACCACGCATGTCAAGTAAACGGGATCACAGCCGCTCTAATTGGTTGAACAATAAAATCCACAGAAATGTGCACTGCATATGAGCGTATCACAGAGCTGCACAGCAATAAAAAAAACAGAAATGTGCACTGTGTATGAACATATCAGAGCTGCACAGCAATAAAACCCACAGAAATGTGCAGTGTGTATGAGCATATCACAGAACTGCACAGCAATAAAACTTACAGTAAAGAATCCCCTGCACCTTTAAGGAAGGGGACATGACTGATGGCCTGGGCGGATGGTCAGAAAAGGAAATGTGGAGCTATTGGTCATACATGTGCAACATTGTTTCAATTACCTATATATGCATCTGTGGGGGGGGGGGTGTGTTCTGTCTCTTTGTTCCCTGCCAGAGTCAACTGTGCATCAAGGAGATTCTGTGAGAGACCAGGAAACGTGGTGATTGAAATGGCTGTTATTTATTTTGTTTGTTGGATCAGCTTAGGGAGTGTCGCACATATCAGCTTATGAGATGCTTTTTGTGTTCCACATATCAGGATATGAGATGCTTTTTGTTGATCAGTCCATTTGCTGTATCTAGGCCTGTAAACACAAGTTTTATCAGCTCCCTTTATTTTGATTAATTTTCTGATATATGTTCCCTGATTCTAAATCCAGGGAAGGAATGCTCTTTGTGTTTCTGTTTGCTGCCATGTCTCTCTGACCTCACTCCTGGTACCATGTGATGAATCCGCTGAAGTATTTGCAGACAACAAGGAGCTTGATAAGAAAAGATTTTACTCAGCAGCATCATCTTACAATGGCTGCCACTCCCCGCCCCCGGATCACATGACTGTTAACTGTTTTCTAACATGCAGAATGAACTAGGCATAATTATGATATATTTAATATATAATATGAAGCTTACACATCATTACAGGGAGCATTCTGCTGCTCGAGGTTTCATTTTGCAGGACTTGCTGTACAAGACTTTGGTGCCGGCCCATGAACAGTCTCCTGCGGACGCTGAGGAGCCCCACCAGTGGCAGAGGGAACGGCACTCTAAGGCTAGGGTCAGAGTGGGGCAGTCGGAACGCGCGTGCAGGCGCACTAAATCACGGCGGCAGTAGCAGCACATAACGGCCAATGACGGCCAATATACGCAGTACGTGCGTACGAAAGTGCGCCGACACCACGCAACCGGCAAATGAACGCAATTTTATCAGAACGTGAAACCGCTGCTACTGACGTACAAAGTGCGCTGCGGCCACATGGCAGCGTGTGTGCGTGATTAGGAGACGTCAGACGCTGCTAGTGTGCGGCCAACATAACGTTCAAACAGCCGGATTTCCCTAGACTTCTTTTTACCCCACCGTCATGAAATACGTCCAGAATTGCGCATCGTCTGACCACTTAAGCGTATTCCGTGAAAAAATGCGTGCGCAAGCATCGACGTACATTTTTACGGTGGCTGCAGAAAATGCGCTCATCTGTCCCTAGCCTAAGCCCCCAGTTCGGTTAAGCCCGAGGCCTCGCAGTTCAGAGTTGTGATGGTGAAGCTGAGGTGCAGGACGCCGTTTCCCTGGTCATCTGAGGGGTTTATCGTCTTAGATACCCTGCCTCGTGAGCTGCGTTCTGGATTGTGGCGGAGGGTGAGCATGGTGCGTGCTGCTGCTGCAGGTTTTTTCCCCTCTGGTTTTAGGTGCAGTGGTTGGTAGGGAGCAACAAGCGGATGGTGCTGGCCATGCTGGTGAGGACCGCTGATATACCGTAATTGGCTGTGGACAGATCGGCGCCCCTTACCTAGCACTTCGGTTGGTGGCTTTATGGGTCGGAATGGTCGTTTACAGCGCTCTCTTCCGAGGGGTGGCTTGGATTCTGGATCTGGAGGTTTGCGGTGGATGCCTAATATCAGTGGAGGTGCTGTTTCTGGGCGACCATCGCTGGATCCACCTTTGACTGCTGTCCCAAGGGCTGCTGGAGGATCATCCATGCTGGCGGCTGGTGAGTTGGGTTATGAGGGTGCAGTGTTTGGATCGCTGGGCCTTTCGGGCACTGATGCGTCTGGCTGGGCTAGTGGGGTGACAACAGGGTTAATAGAGACCCTGGTTGCGGCTATTAGGCACTGGCAGGATGGGTCCGTTGCTGCGTCACGTGCGCAAGCGTCGCTGGGTTCAGCTGGGCATGCTGTTGCTGGGGGCGCGCGTCTGTGTTAATTTTGCGCCTGGTTCCGCTGTGATGGGAGCCCCTGAGTCTGCTCTTTCACAATGTTTGGGGCCTGCTTCTGCTCCTGTGCAGGATCCTGCTGTGCTCGGTGGAGCGGCGCTTGCAGCTGGGGCTTCCCCGTTGAACGCGGTGGTTGGACCTTCGGTACCTGCTGTGGTAAATGTTCCTGCGCCACTCGCTAGTGGTATTCCTGTGCCTGGTGCAGTTGGTCCTGCGGTAGGCTCTTATGGGGCTTGTGATTTATGTCCAATGGGCCTACAGGTCTTTAATGACATTAAGGAGAAAATTTGGAAAGGTGAATATGTTGATGTTATGACTTTGGTTTTTCTTCGGATAGGGAGACAATTGATCATCCAGGTGTTGATTCCTTGCCCGGGGGCAAGGATAAGGACCAAGCGAAGACTTTGCCACAGACCTTTGGTAACTGGATTCAAGGTTTTTCTAGCTTATAGCGCAATTTTGTGCGAGGTTTTCCCCGACCACAGCGTATCTTTGTTTGCGAGTTTGGGAGGCTTGCAAAATTTACGGGGGTCTATTTTGTTTGGTTACGACCAACAGTTTTGGCAGAAGATGGCGGTGCGTCCTGGGCTCCGCTTGTTTTGCAGGACGCCAATCTGTGGCTATTACTCATGATGCCAAACTGCCCAGTGGTGTCACCCTTTCCTGCATCCGCAGTGCCCGGAGCCCCTGGAGTGCCCGCGGGTGCAGAGAGGGAGTGATGCTGGCTCTTTAATGAGTCCATTGCCGTTGGTCCTCATATTGCAGGTTCAAGCATGAATGTTCTTCCTGTGGGGGTCCCAACCGGCATTTCGATGTTTCAGAAGGGCCATGGCTCGGCTTTAGGGCTTCGGGTCAGACAGCCTGATAGAAGGGATCACCCCGGTGATCGTGCGGGCCATGGCTCCTTGGCTAGACCGGTACCCCAATAGGCGATGCGCTGCGTTGTTATTGTGGGTTTTCGTGAGGGTTTTGTTATTCCACATGTGCCTTCTGACTTTTCTCGATTTGGTGGCTGGACCTGGTTGTTATTGGCAAAAGCGGACATGGAGTCGGCATTTCGGTTGTTACCGATTCGACCGGATTGCTATCCCTTGCTGGGGTGTTCCTTTCGTGGAGGTTTTTATTACGACCGTTGTCTTCCGATGGGCTGCTTGATCTTTTGCTACTATTTTGAGTTGTTCTCTTCCTGTTTGCACTGGGTGGTGTGTCGGCGCGCTGGACGGAGTTCGGTGGTCCATTATTAGGATGATTTCCTATTCGTGGGGCTGGCGGATTCCGGCGATTGCGTTGCGCTGCTGCAGTTTTTCGGGAGGTTGCCGAGGAATTCGGTGTGCCTTTGGCCGATGATACGACGGGGGGCCCAGTTTAATCGCTTGCCTTTTTTGGGCATTGAGATCTATACTGTCCGTGTTTTCCGTTTGTCTGTAGAGAAATTCAGACCTTGTGCGTTTGGTGGGGAGGGCGCGGGGTGTTGCGAAGTTGCAGCTTTCTGATATTTAATCTTTACCACCGGGGTACGCGCACCTCGCCACTTTGTTCGCATCACCAGTTCCTTGAAGGCGGACCTTGTGGTGTGTCAATCCTTCTTGCTGCATTATGATGGGCTGACGTATTGGCAAGAGGCGGACGTGAACAATCAGTCCCTCGAGTTTTTTGCCGATGCGTCTGGGGCTCCTGGCTTTGGCGTGTACTTTCAGGGTGCTTGGTGTGCCGAAGCGTGGCACCCGCACTGGATGGCGTCTGAGTTGGTGAGGAATCTCACAAGTTGGGAATTTTTTCCTTTGATTGTGGCCCTGGAGCTGTGGGGGGAGCATCTAGCTAATAGGCGAGTGGTGTTCTGGATGGACAACCTGGGGTGGTGAATCGTTCGTCGGCCAGTTCCCCTCCTGTCTTGGCTCTTTTGTGTGACCTGGTGCTGCGCGGTCTCGAGCGGAATGTGTGGTTGCGGGCCTGGCACGTGCCGGGTGTGCGGAACGTGATTGCTGACGCTCTCTCCCGCTTCCAGTGGCTCCGGGAGCAGCAAGGAATGCGACACCCTTTCCACTGTGGCTCTGGACCCTCGCTTCGCCAGGCTGAGGATTTTGTTGGGGGACTCTGTCGGGAGCGAGGTGGACGGCATATTCTCAGGTCTGGCGGAGGTGGGGGTCACGGGGGGAATGGGGTTGGCATTCTGCGGAGGATCGTAGGGGCAACCTTGATTTATTTCGATTCCCTCCGGGAGTAAGGGGGCTCCGGTTTGGGAGCGGCCAGAGTACTGACTGCCCTTTCTTTTGGTGCGAGGTGGTTGGTTGGGAGGATGTTGATCGGGATTTCCTGCTTTGAGGGATTGTTTCGGGTTGGTGGCGGACTGCGGTGTCTGAGGTTCGGCGCCCAGCTTCTGGCCCCATGTTTTTGGAACTGTTGGATGTTTTACTCGGCGTTTGTCGTGATCTTTTTGAGGTCGCGATTGTTTAGAGTTGCGTTTGCCTTTGCCTTTTATGGTGCCCTGAGGGTGGGTGAGCTGGTTGCTCCTAACTCTCAGATGCATTCTGCCTGGCGCATGTTTCTCTGTCAGCCGATGAGGTGAGGTTTTTTGATTGTCAGGTACAGGACGGACCGCTTGGGTAGGGGCGTTCTGATTACTTAAATGCGATTGGGGTGATCGGGTGTCCTTTGGGCCTCACGCGGGAGTATTTGGCTATTCGGCCGGTTTTCACTGACTCTTTTTTGATTTATATTGATGGGGTTCCTTTGACTTGATACCAATTTCCTACAGTTTTTAAGCAATGCATTCAGGTTTTGGGTTATGAACCGGGGTTGTTTGCCTCCCATTCTTTTCGTATAGGCGCGGCGACTGTGGCTGCGGGTGCTGGCGCGTCGGACGGCATGATTCAGCGTCTGGGTAGGTGGGATCAGATCGCTTTCGCTCTTAGGTTCGTCCTAACCTTTTATAATTTCAGGTGCTTCCCCAAGGATGGTCTGGAGATTGGGTCATTCCTTCGTGCATTGGGCGGCCATGCGGGCTGAGCATCGGCCGCATGGCAAAAATCTTGGTTTCCCGGCAGAGGTAGCGGAGATTCACTGGTTGGAAATCCGGGGTTTGCGTTGGGCTCGGGTGTCGAAGGAATGCAATGTTTTGGCTGGGAGGGTTCCCAGGGAGGTTATTTTAGTTGTTCATGCTGGGGGAATGATTGGGGAAGGTTCGTTCGGTGGACCTGATTCGGCTATGAAGCTGGATCTGGCCCGCTGTTTTGCTAAATTTGGGGGATTGTCACTGGTGTGGTCTGACATTATTTCTCGACCTCGTTGGGAGGAAATGGCAGCCCCACGGGCAATGGACAGGGCTAGGAAGAGGGTTAACAGGGAGGTTTCTAAATTTGTTCGGCAGTTAGGGGGGGGGTTTCAGTCCGTCACACGGAATTGGAAGGCGACAATCAGAATGTGATTCGCGGTGATGGGGTCCATTTGACGGACATTGGTTTGGATATATTTTTAATTGGTTTGATGTCGGGGATTGAGGAGGCACTGTCTGCGGTGGGGCGCAGGGGCAGCCATTAGGAGACCATGGTGCCCCTGGTGTTGGCGTGGTTCCTGGACAGCGGTGCTTTAAAATGGTTAAGCCGCCTTCGGGTGAGGCATTTAACGAGACGAGCCCCGCTTGATCTCGGTCAGGCGGGGTGACGAGCTCCTGGTTTTGGATCGGTAACTGCCTATTACATGGGTAATAGGGCGGATAACGGAGGAAAAGCACTGCTGGATTACATGGTGTAAATATTTAATAAAGCTGTGGCCCTTTCCAGTTAAGAAGGTGTTGTGTCTTCTTTATATTTAAGGGGTATGGGTCAAGGAGGTCCCAGGTTTAATCAGTCATGTGCAGTGTGTATGAGCGTATCCCAGAGCTCCACAGCAATAAAACTCACAGTAATATGCAGTGTGTATCACAAAATCCACAGCAATAAAACTACCAGCAATGCAATGTGCGGTGTGTATGAGTGCATCAGAATCCACAGCAATAAAACTCCCAGCAAACCGAGTGTATATGAGCACACAGCATTATGCTGTGGAGCCATCTTGTCAGCAGTGGGGTGCCACTACCAGAGGGTGCACTGTAGCTTTGATTCCCTTCCCGGTGGGTGTTCAGTCCAGAATAGAGTCTGTGTTAACGAAAGGGCGGGCAGCTGCGCGCGTGCGTTTCACGTGGTTCAGCCAGTCATGTCAGCCAGTCAGCTGTGGAATTCTCTGCCTGTTGAGGTGGTTGGGTCAGAGTTCTGTACAGACTTTTTAAAAAACGACTGGATGACTTCCTGCAGACAAGAATATTAAGGTTATAATATTTAATATGTGGGTAAAAGCTTCTTGATCCAAGGAGAAATCTGACGCCATTCTGGGGCAAGAAGGAATTTTTCCCAGTATGTTGCATATTGGCGAGCGCTTCAAGACTGGTTTTTTGCCTTCTTTTGGATCACAGCAGTAGGTTATGTGGGAGAGGCTGAACCCGATGGACGCATGTCTTTTTTCAGCCTATATAACTATGTAACTATGTAACTATGTAACTATGTGGTACTGAGACTCAGAGAAATGGCAGTGAAATGCCCTGATGTTCGGTGGTTTCAATCCGCAGGTTTATTCAGGCGAACCCCATAGGTTTCAATGTTAAAAATATTCCCGTTTTTATGCAACATCTAATATTATTATTATTCTTTATTTATAAAGCGCCAGCATATTCCGCAGCGCTGTACAATAGGCACAGTATAGACTGGGTTACAATACATTGAACAACATTTGACAAACAGTACAGGAGGAGATGAGGGCCCTATTCCCGTAGGAACTCACAATCTGGGAGGGTTGGGGTTGGAAACAGGAGGAGAGGACTGTAAGGTTAGAGTGATTGATGGTTGCGTCAGTGAGTCGGGGGGGGGGTCGGCTTCCCTAAATAGGAATGTTTTAAGGGAGCGTTTGAAGGAAGAGAAGTTAGGGGAAAGTCTGACAGTACGAGGGAGAGCGTTCCAGAGAGTGGGGGCTGCGCGTGAGAAATCCTGCAGTCTATCATGGGAAGAGGTGATGCGGGGAGAAGCTAGGCGCAGGTCACTGTTTGACCTTAGGGAGCGGGCCGGGGTGTATTTGGTGATTAGTGAGGACAGGTAGTGGGGCGCTGAGTTAGTGAGGGTTTTGTAGGTAAGGATAAGGATTTTGAACTTAATTCTGCAGTGGATGGGGAGCCAGTGAAGGGACTCGCAGAGGGGAGCGGCAGAGACAGAGCGGCGGGTGAGGTGAATTAGCCTGGCGGAGGCGTTCAGGATGGATTGTAGGGGGGAGAGGCGGGACAGAGGGAGGCCAGATAAGAGATTATTGCAATAGTCGAGTCGGGAGATTACCAGGGCGTGTATGAGTTGTTTTGTGGTGACAGCGGTAAGAAATGGCCGAATTCTGGAAATATTACACAGTTGGTATCGGCAGGAGGAGGAAAGAGACTTGATGTGGGGGATGAAGGAAAGAGCAGAGTCAAGTGTAACTCCAAGACAGCGAACTTGGTTTGATGGGGAGATGGTGATACCCTCCACCGTGATAGAGAAGTCAGAGGTGGAGGCATTGGAGGGAGGAATAGGAGTAAGTAAGCTCAGTCTTTGACATGTTGATCTTTAGGTGGTGGGAGGCCATCCAGGAGGAGATAATAAACCATTTATTATTTTAATCTGCAGTAAAAAGTCTTTATTGATTTTTTTTTTAGTACCTTTTAGTCATTTTTCAGACTTTTTTGGGCAAAATTCCCCCCCCCTTTTTTTTAATAGCGGTTTTTCTTTTTTCTGTAACAGAACTTTTTATTATCAATCATAGGATCTTATATGTAAATTCCAGACATTTTCATTCAGTAGTTCTTTTGAAAACAGCAGGTCACGGGTTTGCGGTGACAGCATACAGCGGCCGACTCCCTGCACTTTGGGGACCCTGCGGTGAATGGTGAATTCACTGCAGGGTGGGGAAATTTTATTCTCCTAAGTGCAGGGAACTACAGAACAGCAAAAAGTTGGCGTCATTTCGGTGCTCTGTGAGTAACCCATTTAGTGGTGAGGTTTTTTGCTGCCCCCTGGAAAGTGAAAGCCTAGGCATTGCCTACCCAGGACATACTTGAAAATTTGTGAAATCTCAATGTATCCTTCCTGGTAAAATACTTTGCAAAGTAAAAAATAAAAATAAAAAAATATATATATATTATTTTTTAGGGGTGGGGCCACCCAGTGCGGGTTGCCGCCCCCTGGAAAGTGCCGCCCTAGGCCTGGGCCTAGTCGGCCGAGGCCAAAATACACCACTGTGGGGGAGTGCACTAAAGCCACTTAACCTGGCGCCAACGGTCACATATCTGAGCACTATCGCTAGCATTAAGTTTGTACTAGGGATCAGGGCAGCCTGTCCCATAACAACGAGGACGCTAAGGGGAAACTGCAGGCGCACATTATCCACCTTAGCGTCTCCGTTTTAGGGCACAGAATGTAATATAGCCCTACGTTGGGCGTTAAAGCCATTGCAGAGGGTTTTTCCTTTGGCTATTCGTAAATTTATTCCTGCGTTTTGAGTTTCCCGTGTACACAGAGGTATTGCTGTCATCCCACAGACCATGCGGTTCAGGATGTCCGATCCCATGAAGGGACAGACGTGACGGTGTGTGTGGTGTGCCTGTTACTCAAGACACACAGTGTCATTCTATCGCTCTGCTGCGATCGCTCACCCTTCTTGTTCTTCTCCTGTGTGACGATGGTCATGGCCATGGAGTTAGGCAGAGTGGTGTCTCCGGGTAAGGGCAGACGACTGACTTGCAGCGAGCGGAAGTTGCTCTTCATGGTGTTTTTGGTGGCCGTGTCTCTCCGGTCTCCATCTTTCCGGCGCTCTGCTCCCTGCCACTGCCAGTAATCCACCTGAAGCCCCATCACCTCGCCACCCGATGACAGAGTCCTGAGGGTCCAAACGTGTATTAACTCAAACAGAAATCTCTCACTTAGACCATTTTCTAAAGAGAAAGTCTGCAGAACGAGCAGAGAGTGAAGATATGCCCTTATCTCCTACACACAGTGTGGATTCCCTTCAGAATGAAGGTTCCCATGAAATGAAGTGGTTCATCTACGCACGTACACTGCACACCCCACCCATCCTATACTGGGCACCAGGGGCAGGAAAAAGACATTTCATTAAAACATTTCCAGGCCTGGGGACTTTGGAGACACTATATGGTGGCACATACGGCCGACGCGCGGCAGGACCTTTTGATGTCCACATGGGTTGGAGTGTGCACTTCCTGTCTGTCCTCTGTATCTACATGTACACAGATATGGGCCCTGACGGTCTCGCCACAGTTTGTCACACCTTTCTGCCACCAATATCTGCCTTACAACCCCCATAACATCTCCCAAGTTTGGACGCCTTCACACCTCTCTTAGTTCACCCCCCATCTGCACCTGCATTGCTCTTTCCTCAGAGTCAGTACCCCTTTGTGCCTTCTTACCCAGCATTAGAGAGTCCGCTGCTGACCGAGGGAGACGGGGGAGGAGTAGACATAGGGTCCTTACTCATCGAAGTGCTCCCACCAGGAGATGAAGAGGAGCTCAAGAGAGAAGGACTACAGACTGAGGCTTCATCTGAGTCCACTGGGACGCGGTGAAGGTGAATGAGGGGCAGGGGGTGACAGCGGAGAACAGGCAGAATGAAGGGAAGAAGAAGGAGGAGAGCATCGATAAATGAATGATGTGCATGGCAAAAGGGCAGGAGACAAGGACCAAAAGCAAGAGAAGAATCAAAAGTTAATCAAGATGCACCAGAAAACAGAAAAGCCAAAAACAAGCAAAGAGCATCCTCACCTTCCAACAAGCAGAGCCTCCACCTCTATCCCCAAGTACATGCTACGCATTAATACGGGCAGCACAAAGGGGGAAGTAAACCACACACACAACGGACAGGGAAAAGCCTGGCACCACGGCCACTTCTCTTCATCATGATGCATTACTACTGCATGTCATTTCAGGAGCCATGTGCATGGCATCATGGGACCCCAGAGATATTCAAGGACCACCTGGTCTACATGAAAATAAAGATTGTGAATTTAGAGTGAGGGACTAGCACAGCCCATTGGACATCTAGCCAGTTATTGTGCCCTTATATGTCTGCCAGGTGGGATGCCTACGCTTCTTCTGCCAGTAACATGCATTCCAGTCTACAGACTCCGCCTCCCACAACAAGTAACATACACCCACAGACACACAAGGGACACAACGAGAAATGGTGTCACTTCACGAATAACAACAGGGAATGGCTAAACGTACCAGAGGCTGCCAACGGCTGCTCCACGATTCCCACCTTCACCACCTGAGACCAAAAAATGTGGAGAAAAAACATGAAAATTGTAAATTATACGCAAACTAAAACAAGGGGAGGGCAGAGACACGGCTGTAAATAACACTGGGGGAGGGCAGAGACAAAGCTGTATATAACACCGGGGAGGGCAGAGACACATCTGTATATAACACCGGGGGAGGGCGGAAACACAGCTGTATATAACACTGGGGGAGGGCAGAGGCACAGCTCTAAATAACACGAGGGGAGGGAAGAGACACAGCTGTATATAACACCAGGGGATGGCAGAGATACAACTGTATATAACACCGGGGGAAGACAGAGACACAGCTGTATATAACACCAGGGGAGGGAAGAGATACAACTGTATATAACACCAGGGGATGGCAGAGATACAACTGTATATAACACCGGGGGAAGACAGAGACACAGCTGTATATAACACCGGGGGAGGGCGGAAACACAGCGGTATATAACACCAGGGGAGGGCAGAGACACAGCTGTATATAACACTGGGGAAGGGCAGACACAGCTGTATTTAACACTGGGGGAGGGCAGAGACACAGCTGTATATAACACTGGGGGAGGGCAGAGACACAGCTGTATTTAACACTGGGGAGGGCAGAGACACAGCTGTATTTAACACCGGGGGAGGGCAGAGACACAACTGTATATAACACTGGGGGAGGGCAGAGACACAGCTGTATATAAGACTGGGGGAGGGCAGAGACACAGCTGTATTTAACACTGGGGGAGGGCAGAGACACAACTGTATATAACACTGGGGGAGGGCAGAGACACAGCTGTATTTAACACCGGGGGATGGCAGAGACACAGCTGTATATAACACTGGGGGAGGGCAGAGACACAGCTGTATATAACACTGGGGGAGGGCAGAGACACAACTGTATATAACACTGGGGGAGGGCAGAGACACAGCTGTATTTAACACTGAGGAGGGCAGAGACACAGCTGTATATAACACTGGGGGATGGCAGAGACACAGCTGTATATAACACTGGGGGAGGGCAGAGACACAGCTGTATTTAACACTGGGGAGGGCAGCGACACAGCTGTATTTAACACCGGGGGATGGCAGAGACACAGCTGTACATAACACCGGGGGAGGGCAGAGACACAACTGTATATAACAACGGGGGAGGGCGGAAACACAGCTGTATATAACACTGGGGGAGGGCAGAGGCACAGCTCTAAATAACATGAGGGAAGGGAAGAGACACAGCTGTATATAACACCAGGGGATGGCCTAGATACAACTGTATATAACACCGGGGGAAGACAGAGACACAGCTGTATATAACACCGGGGGAGGGAAGAGACACAGCTGTATATAACACCGAGGGAGGGAAGAGATACAACTGTATATAACACCAGGGGATGGCAGAGATACAACTGTATATAACACCAGGGGAGGGAAGAGATACAACTGTATATAACACCGGGGGAAGACAGAGAGATACAACTGTATATAACACGGGGGAGGGCAGAGACACAGCTGTATATAACACGGGGGAGGGCAGAGAACACAGCTGTATATAACACTGGGGAGGGCAGAGACAAAGCTGTATATAACACTGGGGAGGGCAGACACAGCTGTATTAACACTGGGGGAGGGCAGAGACACAGCTGTATATAACACTGGGGAGGGCAGAGACACAGCTGTATTTAACACTGGGGAGGGCAGAGACACAGCTGTATATTAACACCGGGGATGGCAGAGACACAGCTGTACATAACACCGGGGAGGGCAGAGACACAACTGTATATAACACTGGGGGAGGGCAGAGACACGGCTGTATATAACACCGGGGAGGGCAGAGACACAGCTGTATTAACACTGGGGAGGGCAGAGACACAGCTGTATATAACACTGGGGGATGGCAGAGACACAGCTGTATATAACACTGGGGGAGGGCAGAGACACAGCTGTATTTAACACCGGGGAGGGCAGAGACACAGCTGTTTTAACACCGGGGATGGCAGAGACACAGCTGTACATAACACCGGGGGAGGACAGAGACACAGCTGTATATAACACTGGGGGAGGGCAGAGACACAGCTGTATATAACACTGGGGGAGGGCAGAGACACAGCTGTATTTAACACTGAGGAGGGCAGAGACACAGCTGTATTTAACACCGGAGGATGGCAGAGACACGGCTGTATATAACACCGTGGGAGGACAGAGACACAGCTGTATATAACACTGGGGGAGGGCAGAGACACAGCTGTATTTAACACCGGGGGAGGGCAGAGAGACAGCTGTATATAACACTGGGGGAGGGCAGAGACACAGCTGTATTTAACACTGGGGGAGGGCAGAGACACAGCTGTATTTAACACCGGGGAGGGTGAAGACACAGCTGTATTTAACACCAGGGGAAGGCAGAGACACAGCTGTATTTAACACCAGGGGAGGGTGAAGACACAGCTGTATATTCTGAAATAATGCATGTATGAAATCAATAAACGTTACTGTTGTGGACATTTTATTATGTGGACATTATACTCTAGGATGTGTGTGTTTTATAAGTTGTCATCTGTCTCCCTGTGTTGGATTAAACCGAGAAACGCTCTAGCAGAGGGTACTTGGGCTTAATCAGAACCAGCGGCAAAACCGTCAGTACGGAAACCTTCTCTTGGGTTTAGAGACGTGTTCTTCATGTGTGGGGGGCGTTTGGCGGTTTGTGAGCACTAAGTGCAATGCGCTGGGCTTCTTACTTCCCAATGTCTAGCACATTGGAGAAGTGAAGTCTGCATAACGAGAGAAAAGTATTATATCTCTCTGGTGCGGCTACGCTATCCCTTTCTGGATACATACCTGCTTTTAAGACATGTCTGCCTTGTCTGTACACTCTGCTTTGTGCAGCGAGTAGTTCATTTCAGTTTTACGTTCAGACTGTTAGTTTTTGTTTTGGAGTTTGTTTCTGTCACGGGATGGCCCAGCACCCTCAGCCAGGGGCGGTGCAGTGACAGTGGTGACATGGACACTTGGGTGTGGTGGCACGCACCTTACTTTTCGTTATTTTAGTTAGATGTGGCATTGTGTGGTGTTAATAAAGTGTTCCCCGTTGGTTATGGTGTGATGTATTTTCCCTGTGTTTGCCTTGCTCGCCGCCATTTTCCGATCCTTGTGGCGCAGTTGGAATTTCGATTCGGAAAATGGCCGATTCGAACCATCCGGTTCGAATCGTAAAATGGCCGATTCGGACCATCCGGTCCGAATTGGCGACTCCCTGAAGGCTAAGGGCCAATGGGTCCTGGGAGCGCGGGCAAGGAGTCCCATTGTATTCTAATTATGATAAGAAGTAATAAAAGTCTGTACTGTAAACAATAAACCAGTTCCTGCAGTGCATTCAGCTGTGTCTGGTGTGGCTTGATTCTCCGCCGTATTTCGGATCTGAGTGTCCCCCGCGGCCTCAGAATACGGTGCCCATCCGATCCGAATCGAGCGCGCTGACCCTGCATCGAGCATCAGGGCAGCGGCGCTGCATAAGAAGATTCGATCGGGGAAATACAGCGATCCGAACCGAACGGCCCCGCCGGGAGCCGCGCATCGACCGCCGCGGTAAGACCCGAACTTCCCCTGGTCCCGCCAGATCCGAAGCGCCTTCCCTACCGATCCGAAGCGCCTTCCCTACCGATCCGAAGCGCCCTCCCTACCGATCCGAAGCCCTCCAGTTCCGAATCGACCCGCCATCCCTTCCCGACTCGAAACATCACCGCTCAAGATCCGAAGAAACACCGCCCCCGGATCGGAAACGTTTCCCACCTAAGAACCGAAACGTTTCCCCATAAGATCCGAATCTTCCTCCGCAGCCGCTAGGGCTGATCCTCGCAGGCGTCCCACACCCGCCAGGTCAGGAACCAGTTGCTCGGGACGCTGAGTGCTGTATGGCTCAGTGGTCGGACTGGTTTCAGGCAGGGGTCCCCTCCACCGCCCGCTAACCCTACCCTAGGGTCCCGCCAGGCCGCACGAGACGCCGAGTGGGCGCCACTCGGTAGTCGGGCCAGCGGTAAGCGACGGGGTCACGCAGATTGAGCACACCCGCAGGCGGAACAACATCTCCATTCCGTCATACTGGTGGCAGCGGTGGGATCGCTCTCTGCAGACCCCAGGGGACCCGCAACATGATCAAGTATTCTGCCTATAAGCGGGACGTTCTGCGCGGGATGCTGGAGAATCGGGGCGGGGTCCCGGGCTCCAAGAGTCGGGAGACCCTGATAGAGGAGTTGAGGAGGATAGATCAGGCGGAGGCGTTCGCGGAGTTGCCCGCGGACCCAGTACGGCTGCCGTCCCCGCTGAGGCCGAGGATAGCGAATTCTGCCGGAAGATGCGGGAGCGGATCTCCATGATGGGTCCGGCTCCATCGGAGGCAGAACTGAGGAAACTGGGTCGGGAACTCGGTCAGGAAGAGGAGAGGGAGAGAGAGCGGGTGCACGAACTGCGGCTGGCCGAAGTGCGAAGCCGGCGGAGCAGCCGCTCGCCATCGGACCGGTATGCCGACCGAAAAGTGCCGTTCCAGGCGTTCAAGGAGTTCCGGGAAGCTGAGGAAGAGATTGAAAGCTATCTCCAGGACTTTGAGCGCCTGTGTCGGGTGCATGACGTGCACCGCGCCGACTGGATCCGGATCCTGGCGAGCAAGCTGACCGGTCGGGCCGCCGAGGCTACCGCACGGTGCCGGATGACGAGGCCACTAGCTACTCGCACGTAAAGCAGGCGCTGCTGAGTAGATATGCCGTGACCCCTGAAGCCAGCCGGATGAAGTTCCGGAATTCTCGCCGGCCCAGTGGCGCCACT
>RXON01000169.1:0-103362 GCA_009667805.1 Leptobrachium leishanense
TACAATAATGTTTTTAAAGGTGGGAAACTTTGGTCTGGTCAATCTATGGGGAACATGTGTATTTCATATATGATCAACGTTTATGCCTAATACCCTTTTGATACTTACCTGAACCCAATAATTCCAGCTGTAATCAGCAATAAGAGTGTATTTAACATTGGAACAAGGTTCAATATTCCAATTACGGAAGCACCCCTAAGTGGGAACACGAATAAAAAAAAACACTAATGCTTCAAATAAATTTTTTTAAGTTTTTCAATACTTCGAATTAAATGTTTTGTTTTTTTCTGGTTTATCATTGCCAGTTCTACTCCATCCTATCTATTTTGCATTGCCTAGCACCCTTTGCTGAGGTTTATTTTCTTTGTGTATTGAAGGGTTACCCACTAGCGGGTGCCAATATATTTGGTACAATACTTTCACGGTTTTCCAATTCCCCTTTTTTCTTGTGCTATGGAGTCTGACTACCTCTTTCACAAAGATCTGAACCAGTTTTGGGAGAGGAACAAAATTACCCATTTTTAAAAAGCGATCAAATATCGTAAGGACCACTGTATTCCCCTTAGTCCTGGGTAAATTAACAATAAAATCATAGCTAAATATGACCTTGGCCTATCAAGAATGGACAAAGACTGATGCAAACAAACAAGTAAGGTTTTTGGACTCTTATTTCTCGCACATACTTCACATGTAGGCACATATTCTCTCAGTACGCATAGCAGGCCACCAGAACTGAGGTGTTAAACTGGACATAATCTTGGTTATACCCAGGTAACCCAAGGGTTTGGTATCATGGTGCAACATTAGTAACTGTTATCTTTTACTTGCAGGTATGAACAGCTTTCCTGGAGGTTTCTCTTTAGGAGCAGTGACCTGCCAGCTTGGAGGTGCTCCAGAAGAGAAGAAGAAATAGAAATAATGACAGAAGCAGTAATACGATCCTGGGGAACAATGGGATTGTGGTCTTGTATATGGTGCTCATATGTTTCACATTGTCTAGACAAGGCAACAGACTTAATATTGCGAGGACCTGGTCTCTATAATTGAGGATATAGTTATACCTGGAGTGTAGTTCCGACTGCCTGGCATGTCTTGCGTTCAATCTCTTAGCATCGCCTATGTATGTCAGATTTTTATGGTCTGTAATAATCATAATCGAATCACGAGACCCTTCCAACAGATGTCTTCATTCAGACAAGACAGATACTTCGGCCCGCAATTATCAATTCCCTATATCATAATTCTTTTCCGATGGAGACATTTTTCGTGAAAAAAAAACACAAGGATGCAATGGATGTTTGGGTGATTCTCTGTGAGATAGAATCGCTCCAATGCTACTTTCAGATGCATCTATTTTCAACTGAAAGGGAAGTATGGATCAGGGTGTCTCAATTAAGGATGAGCCGAACACCCCCGTGTTCGGTTCGCATTCGAACTCGAGCAGTTTCAAAAGTTCGAGTTCGAACACGAACCGAACTCAATGCAAGCACAATGGGACTCAAAAGTTCGATTTTTAGAGTGCCCTGCAAGAGAGCATATATGCAAGATATTTGCCATAAAA
Organism: Leptobrachium leishanense; assembly: GCA_009667805.1. Lineage (NCBI taxonomy): Eukaryota > Metazoa > Chordata > Amphibia > Anura > Megophryidae > Leptobrachium > Leptobrachium leishanense. The sequence goes on from RXON01000169.1 coordinate 1,562, forward strand.
GGTGTATGGGGGTCCGGGTAGTGCCCTGGGAGACAGGAAACAAGGACAAAAAGTTTAAAAAGAAAAAAGTTTTTAAAGGAACAGTGAGTTTCCATGAAATAAGGGTTAAAAATAAAAACGAAAATTCCTTCAAATATCGTACCTAGGAGGTCCCCATAACCTGCCCGTGAAGTGGCGGATTTGTAGGATGTATAGAAACATTTAAAAACAAAAAAAATGACATTTCAAATGACGGTACAGGTTTTTTCTTTAATCTATTCATAAACAACTGCTTGGGGCAGCAGTCTGTATTAAAAAGGAGACATTTTAGGACTCGCAGAACAAGTTTAGTGATTTTTTGGGCTAAATTATGGTGAAACCTATGCAGGCTTTGGATGAAAGTAACAATAGATGCTTTAAAATTGGGCTTTTAGTTTCGGCAACAGTGCCATCACACCGTAACCCCACTGTGGTATTGTGGAAGAGTGCAGGGTTGGACCCTGTGGTCCAAAAAATTTAAATGATATAAATCTGCTAATATAGGTGTCAGTGCACCCAAATATTGTGCCTTTGGTGGCAGCGAGTGCCTTCACACCGTAACCCTTTTGTGGCATTGTGGAAGAGTGCAGTGGTGGAGGTTTTGTGAATGCAGAAGAGATTCCCGATCTATTCCGTTACGTCAGCATCAGGGGATTGATAGCTGCTGATCCAGGACTGATTCATTTTTATAAATATCAGCCGGTCTACAGAGTCGGTGGACAGACGCACTCTTTTGTCTGTGACAAAACCTCCAGCGGCACTGAACATCCTTTCAGACAGCACGCTGGATGAAAGGCAACCGAGTAGCTGCATAGCATATTGGCTAAGTTCTGGCCAGTGATAAAATCTCAACACCCAGTAAGCCAGTGGATCATCTGCTGGAAAAATATCCAGGTCTGCCCTTGCCCCTAGGTAGTCCTGCACCATATCGTGAAGATGCTGGCAATGGGTGCCTACATTTGACGTCCCTGGGTGTCGTGGACTAAAAAAATTGGAAAAGGCATCAGTCAAGCGGCCCCTTTCACCGCTCTTCCTCTAATCAACCGCAGCCTCTGAAGCACCTGTGTCATCACTTGGTAACCTACCAGTGAATGGAAAGGTGTTACACAAGTGTCGCTCTAGAGCGTCCAAGTTTTTTCATCCTGTCCTCCCTCTGTGCGGGCAGGATTAGCTCTGCAACTTTACCCTTGTATCGTGGATCAAGATGGCTTGCCAACCAGTAATGATCCCTCTCCATGATAGCACGAATCCTGGGGTCCTTTAGAAGGCTTTGCAGGATAAGGGAGCCCATGCAGCGTAGGTTGGAGGTGGCATTAGCTTCCGAGTCTTCCTGGTCAATGAGGATGACCCCATCGTGCACTTCCTCCTCCTAGCCAAGTCCTTGGGTTTCTGGGCACACAAAACCCTTCCTTGAGGAATCCCCACCTTCAATGCCCCCACTACTTAAATATTCCTCCTCCTCCTCATCCTGTCTGATCTGAGGAGGACCCGCTGGAATGCTGTCTGTGGAAAGACTGGGGCCTTGAGAGCTAGGGAAGGTCTCCTCTTCCTCCCGCTGCTCTACCTCTACAGCCACATATATATATATCCCCGCAGAGTGAACTCCAGCAGGAACACTAAAGGAATTGTGTCACTGATGCATGCACTGTCCCGGCTCACCATCCTCGTTGCCTCCTCAAATGGTGACAGTGCAGTGCATGCATCCTTGATCATCAGCCACTGTGAGGGGGAACCAAGTTGACCTGAACCTGTCCTTGTGCCATACTCACACAGGTACTCGTTGATGGCCCTCTGCTGCTTGTGCAGACGCTGCAGCATTGCTAATGTCGAGTTCCACCTGGTGGGCATGTCAAAGATCAGACGGTTTGTGGGAAGGTGGCATTCTCTTTGAATTTCTGCCAGGCAAACACTTGCTGGGAATGATCGTCTGAAGTGGCTGCAGACTTTTCTGGCCTGGCTGAGAAGCTCTGCCAGCCCTGAGTACCTGGTTAGGAATCGCTGTAGCACCAGATTTAGGATGTGTGCTAGGCATGGTACATGCGTCAATTTACCCTGGCGTAGGGCAGAGAGAAGGTAGCTGCCATTATCCCAGACGACCATTCCCAGCTGAAACTGGCGTGGTGTTAACCATCTTTGCACCTGCCCTTGCAGAGCTGACAGAATTTCTGGCCCGGTGTGGCTCCTGTCCCCTAAACAAACCTGCTCAAGCACAGTATGGCATCTTTTTGCTTGAGCCGTTGCGTAGCCCCTGCCACGCGTCGGTTTAACTGCCACTTCACCAGAGAAAGAGAAGGAGGAGGAAGAGGGAGAGGTGGTGGTAGAGCAGACACACCTCATAAGCAAGCTTTCTGGAGGCAGGTGGATGAAACAAGCTCCAGCACAGAGCCCCGTCTGGATCCCTCCCAGCTGCAATCAGAGTTACCCAGTGTGCCATGAAGGAAATGTAAACGGCCCTGTCCATGCTTGCTGGACCACGTATCTAAAGTCATATGCACCTTGCTGCTGACTGCCTTTCCCAATGACTCGATAACCTTGTCTTCCATGTGCTGGTATACTGCTGGAATGGCCTTCCGTGAAAAGAAATGATGTTTTGGAACCTGCCACTGTGGTACAGCACATTCAGCAAATTCACGGAAGGAAGCAGAGTACACCAGCTGGGAAGGCAGCAACTGCAATGCGAGTAATTTTGCTAAGCCGGCATTTAGACGCTGTGCTTGGGGATGGTTGGGAGTTGTGACTATATTTTTTCTTACGCTACAGCAACTGGGGCAATGTAATCTGACTGCATAAATCTTCAGCTGTTGGGATGCTGTCACATTGTGAGGAAGGACCTGGTACATCCATTACTGTAGCATCATCCCTGTCAGTGGAGGTTGGAGTCAATGACATAGCAGGACATATAGTGGGGGTAGAGACAGGCGAGGAGGACCTATGCAAAGTTTTGCGCCAACGGGATGCATGGCAGGTGGTCATATGTCGCCTCAAGCATGTGGTACCCAAGCGTCCAGAGTCTTTCCCACGCTTGAGCCTCATCTGATATAGATTACAAATAGCATTGGCGCGGTCTGCTGCACATTTCTTAAAGAACTCCCAGACAGCAGAGTTTCTGGATGTGTGCTTTGAGACAACAGCGCTCTGCACCTGAGCAGCTCTGACATCTGATGTCTTGGACTGGCTGCTAGTGCTACGGTTGGTCATAGAGGACGTTGTGCTTCGTGTTCGTTGTGCCTCCTCCTCACTTAAATCCTCTGTTCGATCAGGCACCCAGTTGGAGTCAGTGACCTCATCATCATTGTCATCACCCCCTATCTCCTCGTCACTGGAGCCAACTTGGCAGTATGCTGCAGCTGCTAGGGCAACATGAGTGCCAGTTATTTGTGTGTCATCACTGGCAATCCCTTCCTCTAGGTTGATTATACTCCCTTCCTCAACATCAGAGATTGAATCAGAGCACTACTGCAGCATGTCACTGTCATTGTATTCAAACAATTCAGCTGACTCCTCCGTGTGTGATAGTGAGGCTACGGCAGGAGTAGCTGTGGACATGGAGGCTGCATTAGATGCTTTGGCAGTAGGGATGAGCTGTTCAGTTCGGAGTTTGTTTCAAACATCGCCTGTTCGCATGTTCGCGAACTACGAATATATCCACGTGTTCACCACATGTTCGCCCACAATGCACCACAATGCACTTTTCCACTGGCCTGAAGCTTGTAGTTGGCTACAGCCTTGCACCTGACCACAGGTCAGGTGCAAGACAGGTTCAAGACTATGCCAATCACGGCTCAGAGTCCTGATTGGGCAAATTTTGCCCAATCATGGGATCACAGAGCTAAGTCCCGCAGCACACTATATAAGGATTCACACAGCGCTTTAGCACATGTTTGAGAGGAGATTTTTCTTGTGTTAGTGTGTGTTCTCACTGCCAGTCTGCCACCTGCTACTGGGGGTCTCATTTCTACAAAATATCTGGGAATTGTTCAAATCTGTGTGTTCTCACTGCCACCAAGTATTTTGGGGGTTAGTAATTTCTACAAAATATCTGGGAATTGTGGTAATCTGTGTGTTCTCACTGCCATCCAGTATTTTGGGGGGTCAGTAATTTCTACAAAATATTTGGGAATTGTAATAATCCGTGTGTTCTCACTGGCTGCCACCAAGTATTTTGGGGGGGTTAGTAATTTCTACAAAATATTTGGTTATTGTGGTAATCTGTGTCTTGTGACTCACTGCCACGCATCAGGGGGTCTCACTGATTTATAGGAGGTTTCTGGGAATTGTAATCTGTGTCTTGTCACTGGCTGCCAGCTATCAGGGTGTCTCACTGAGTTATACCAGAGTTCTGGAAATCTTTAATCTATATACCAGAGTTGAATCAGAGTTCTGCAGCATATCTCCAATTTTTATAACAGAGTTGAATCAGAGTTCTGCAGCATATCTCCAATTTTTATAACAGAGTTGAATCAGAGTTCTGTATATATGTAATCTATATATCACTCACCATGTCAGAAAGACCAAAAAGGACAGGCAGATGCTCCCAGGCACAGATAAGAGGGCAAGCAGCCTTTGTGTTGGGAGGCTGTGACTCTGGTTGTCGTGGACGTGGTGCATTCTCTGCAGGGGCACGCTTGTCCTTTCCAACTGGTGCTGGCCATCTTCTTAAGCAGCCGCAACATACAGAGGATTTGGTGGATTGGCTAACCAGGCCATCCTCATCCTCCGAGCCAGCCAGGCTTGTAGTGCTATACAGTCAACCTCAGCTGCCAAAGCATCTAAACAAAATATTTGGGAATTGTGGTAATCTGTGTGGTAATCTAATGCAGCCTCCATGTCCACAGCTACTCCTGCTGTAGCCTCACTATCACACACGGAGGAGTCAGCTGAATTGTTTGACTACAATGACAGTGACATGCTGCTTGAGGATGCGCAGCAACTACAGTGCTCTGATTCAATCTCTGAGGTTGAGGAAGGGAGTATAATCAACCTAGAGGAAGGGGGTGCCGGTGACACACAAATAACTGGAACTCATGTTACCCCAGCAGCTGCAGCATACTGCCAAGTTGGCTCCAGTGACGAGGAGATAGGGGGTGATGACAATGATGATGAGGTCACTGACCCCACCTGGGTGCCTGATCGAACAGAGGAGTCAAGTGAGGAGGAGGAGGAGGAGGCACAGCAAACACGAGGCACAACTTCCTCTATGACCAACGGTAGCACTAGCCAGTCCAAGGCATCAGATGTCAGAGCTGCTCAGGTGCAGAGCGCTGTTGTCTCAAAGCACACATCCAGAAACTCTGCTGTCTGGGAGTTCTTTAAGAAATGTGCAGCAGACCCCACTTCGTTATTTGTAATCTATGTCAGATGAGGTTCAAGCGTGGGAAAGACACTGGACGCTTGGGTACCACATGCTTGAGGCGACATATGACCACCTGCCACGCATCCCGTTGGTGCAAAACTTTGCATAGGTCCTCCTCACCGGTCTCTACCCCACTATATGTCCTGCCATGTCATTGACTCCAACCTCCACTGACAGGGATGATGCTACAGTAATGGATGTACCAGGTCCTTCCTCACAATGTGACAGCATCCCATCAGCTGAAGATTTACGCAGTCAGATTACGTTGCCCCAGCTGCTGCAGCGTAAGTAAAAATATAGTCACAACCATCCCCAAGCACAGCGTCTAAATGTCATCTTAGAAAAATTACTTGCATTGCAGCTGCTGCCTTTCCAGCTGGTGGACTCTGCTTCCTTCCGTGAATTTGCTGAATGTGCTGTACCACAGTGGCATGTTCCAAAACGCCATTACTTTTCATGTAAGGCCATTCCAGCACTATACCAGCACGTGGAAGATAATGTTATGGAGTCATTGGGAAAGGCAGTCAGCAGCAAGGTGCACATTGCTTTAGACACGTGGTCCAGCAAGCATGGACAGGGCCGTTACATTTCCTTCACGGCACACTGGGTAACTCTGATTGCAGCTGGGAGGGATCCAAGATGGGGCTCTGTGCTGCAGCTTGTTCATCCACCACGCCTCCAGACAGCTGCTTGTATGAGGTGTGTCTGCTCCACCACCACCTCTCCCTCTTCCTCCTCCTCCTTCTCTGTCTCTGGCAAAGTGGCAGTTAAACCGAGTTTAAGTGGCAGGGGCTATGCAATGGCTCAAGCAAAAAGATGCCATACTGTGCTTGAGCTGGTTTGTTTAGGGGACAGGAGCCACGCCAGGCCAGAAATTCTGTCAGCTCTGCAGGGGCAGGTGCAGAGATGGTTAACACGCCAGCTTCAGCTGGGAATGGTCGTCTATGATAATGGCAGCAACCTTCTCTCCGCCCTACGCCTGGGTAAATTGACGCATGTACCATGCCTATCACACGTCCTAAATATGGTGGTACAGCGTTTCCTAACCAGGTACCCAGGGCTGGCAGAGCTTCTCAGCCAGGCCAGAAAAGTCTGCAGCCACTTCAGACGGTCATTCCCAGCAAGTGCTCGCCTGGCAGAAATTCAAAGAGAATTCCACATTCCCACAAACCGTCTGATCTGTGACATGCCCACCAGGTGGAACTCGACATTAGCAATGCTGCAGCGTCTGCACAAGCAGCAGAGGGCCATCAACGAGTACCTGTGTGAGAATGGCACAAGGACAGGTTCAGGTCAACTTGTTCCCACCCTACAGTGGCTGATGATCAAGGATGCATGCACTGTACTGTCACCATTTGAGGAGGCAACGAGGATAGTGAGCAGGGACAATGCATGCATCAGTGACACAATTCCTTTAGTGTTCCTGCTGGAGCACACTCTGCGGGGAATTATAGTTATGGCTCTAGAGGCAGAGCAACTGGAGGAAGAGGAGGCCTTCCCTAGCTCTGAAGACCCCAGTCTTTCCACAGCCAACATTCCTGCGGGTCCTCCTCAGATCAGACAGGAGGAGGATGAGGAGGAGGAGGAATATTTAAGTAGTGGGGACATTGAAGGTGGGGATTCCTCAAGGGAGGGTTTTGTGTTCCCTGAAACACAAGGACTTGTACGTGACTGGGAGGAGGAAGTGCACGATGGGGTCATCCTCCTCATTGACCAGGAAGACTCGGAAGCTAATGCCACCTCCAACCTACGCGGAATGGGCTCCCTTATTCTGCAAAGCCTGGTAAAGGACCCCAGAATTCATGCTATCAAGGAGAGGGATCACTACTGGTTGGCAAGCCTTCTTGATCCACGATACAAGGGTAAAGTTGCAGATCTCATCCTGCCCGCACAGAGGGAGGACAGGATGAAAAAACTTGAGGACACTCTAAAGCGACACTTATGTAACACCTTTCCAGGCACTGGTAGGTTACCAAGTGATGACACAGGTGCTTGTGAGGCTGCGGATGATCAGAGAAATAGAGGTGAAGGCCAGGGCCGCTTGACTGATGCCATTTTAAATTGTTTTAGTCCACAACGCCCAGGGACGTCAAATGTAGGCACCCATTGCCAGCGTCTTCGCCGTATGGTGCAGGACTACCTAGGGGCAAGGGCAGACCTGGATACCTTTCCAGCAGATGATCCACTGGCTTACTGGGTGTTGAGATTGGATCACTGGCCAGAACTCAGCCAATATGCTATGCAGCTACTAGGTTGCCCTTCTTCCAGCATGCTATCTGAAAGGACGTTCAGTGAGGCTGGAGGTCTTGTCACAGACAAAAGAGTGCGTCTGTCCACCGACTCTGTAGACCGGCTGACATTTATAAAAATGAATCAGTCCTGGATCAGCAGCTATCAATCCCCTGATGCTGACGTAACGGAATAGATCAGGGATGTCTTCTGCATTCACAAAACCTCCACCACTGAACTCTTCCACAATACCACAAAGGGGTTATGGTGTGAAAGCACTTGCTGCCACCAAAGGCACAATATTTGGGTGCACTGACGCCTTTACCAGATTCATATCTTTTTAATATAGGACCGCATGGTCCAACCCTGTACTCTTCCACAATACCACAAAAGGGTTACGGTGTGAAGGCACTTGCTGCAATGAAAGGCACAATATTTGGGTGCACTGATGCCTGTACCAGATTTAAATAATTTTAATTTTTTGGAACGCAGGGTCCAACCCTGCACTCTTCCACATTACCACAGAGGGGTTACGATGTGATGGCACTGTTGCCGACACTAAAAGTCCAGTTTTAAAGCACCTATTGTTACTTTCATCCAAAGCCTGCATAAGTTTCACCATAATTTAGCCAAAAAATCACTAAACTTGTTCTGCGCGTCAGAAAATGCCTTTCATACAGACTGCCGCCCCAAGCAGTTGTTTATGAATAGATTAAAGGAAAAGCATTTACCGTCATTTGAAATGTCATTTTTTTGTTTTTAAATGTTTCTATACATCCTACAAATCTGCCACTTCACGGGCAGGTTATGGGGACCTCCTAGGCATGATATTTGAAGGAATTTTTCTCTTTTTTTTAACCCTTATTTCATGGAAAAGTCACTGTCCCTTTAACCACTTCAATGCGGAGGACGCGCTGGTATGCGCTGGTATGCTGAGCGCGTCCTCCCATTGGGGTCAGCGTTCGGCCGGGTTCCGGCCGATCGCTGGCCCATCCGGTGCGGGCTGACATCCTCGATGTCAGCCGCGCATCCGGAACCGCAGCGGCTGGTATTAGGTGTCATCGCGGCAGCGCGATGACACCTAATTCAGGCGCCCCCCCGCATGTGCGGAGGAGGCGCCTGAAAGGGAGGGGGGAGGTCCTTCGGACCTCTCTCCCTCCGATCGGCGGCTCTGCGGGGGTTAACCCAGGCATCATTTGGAAGGGCACAGCCTGCCCTTCCAAATGGTGCCTGGCATTAACCCCTGGGGAGCTGGATCGCGAATCGGCGCTGAAAAGCGCCGGTTCACGATCCTTTCCCGGAGCTGGCCGACATCTTGGATGTTGGCCAAGCCTCCGGGAACTCCCCCTGAGGACTGGCGTCTACGTGCGTAGCACGATGACGCCAGTCCTGGACTTAACCCCTAACTGCCACCAACGGTGGAGATAGGAGTTCCAATGAACTCCCTATCTCCCGATCCGTGGCAGCTAGGGGTTAAAGTTTGTTATGGTTGGATCGGCCAGAGCATGGCCGTTCCAACGATACCAAACACTACTGTGAAAAAGTTTGTCAAAAAAAAAAAAATTAAAATAAAAAAATAAAAAAAAAAAAAAAAAATTATAAAAAAAAAATAAACACTTTTTTTGTTCTTTTTTTTGGTTTGTTAATGCAGCAATATTGTTCCCATTTCAATTATAATGTGAACAATGATGCTGCACTAACGATTTTTGTATGCGGTGCGTTTGTTAAAAATAGTGTAATTTTCCCCCAAAAAAATGTAACGAGACCCCATCTCTAATTTTTTTAACAAGCGCACCCCATACAAAATATAACCGCAATTGCTCGCATGTTAAAATGTGAAAAAAAACACTTTACACATTGTAAATTATTGAAAATACATATTTTATTGCATTTTTTGTTATAATATACAGACATGACATAACGTATACATATAATAATGACATATTATGAATCTACCGAGTCTGACAGAAATAACGATATATAATATGTCTGGGTCATATACTAAAATAAGCCTTCAAAACACGTTTAAACATGATGAGCAAAACCGGTAAAAATGACCTCAGCACAGGGGCGGGAAAAGCCTCAGCAGCGAAAGGGTTAAAAACTTTTTAAAAAAACTTTTTGTCCTTGTTTCCTGTCCCCCAGGGCACTACCGGGACGCCTATATACCTTTTATGGCAAATATCTTGCATATATGCCCTCTTGGAGGGCACTCTAAAAACCGAACTTTTGACTCACATTGACTTGCATTGAGTTCGGTTCGCGTTCGAACTCGAACTTTCAAAATTGTTGGAGTTCGAATGCGAACCGAACATGGGGGTGTTCGGCTCATCCCTATTTGGCAGCTGAGGTGGACTGTAAAGCACTACAAGCCTGGCTGGCAGAGGACTCGGAGGATGAAAATGGCCTGGTTAGCCAATCCACCAAATACTCTGTATGTTGCTGCTGCTTAAAACGGCCAGCACCAGTTAGAAAGGACAAGCGTGCCCCTGCAGAGGATGTACCACGTCCACGACGACCAGAGGCACAGCCTCCTGACATAGAGGCTGCTTGCCCTCTTTTCTGTGTCTGGGAGCTTCTGCCTATCCTTTTTGGTCTTTCTGACATGGTGAGTGATATATAGATTAAAGATATACAGAACTCTGATTCAACTCTGTTATAAAGACCCTGATAGCTGGCAGCCAGTGACAAGACACAGATTACAATTCCCAGAAACCACCTATAAATCAGTGAGACACCCTGATAGGACCCCCTGATAGCTGGCAACAGTGACAAAACACAGATTACAATTCGCAGAAATCTGCTAGAAGTATGTGGGACCCCCTGATAGCTGGCAGTGAGAAGACACAGATTACAATTCCCAGAAACCTCCCATAAATCAGTGAGACCCCCTGATGGGTGGCAGTGAGAACACACAGAGTAGAACAATTCCCAGATATTTTGTATAAATGACTGACCACCAAAATAGTTGGTGGCAGTGAGAACAAAGATTAGAACAATTCCAGAAATTTTGTAGAAATGAGCCCCCCCCCCAATAGCTGCTTGCACGCTGGCAGTGAGAACACACACTAACACAACAATCTCCTCTCAAAAAACACTTGTTGGGGCTGTGTGAAGCCTTATATAGTGTGCTGTGGGACTTAGCTCTGTGAGCCCATGATTGGGCAAAATTTGCCCAATCAGGACTCTGAGCCGTGATTGGCATAGTCTTGCATCTGTCTTGCACCTAAACTGTGGTCAGGTGCAAGGCTGTAGCCAATTACAAGCTTCAGGCCAGTGGAAAAGTGCATTGTGGTCCATTGTGGTGCATTGTGGGCGAATATGCTGCGAACACGCGGAAATGTTCGAAGTTCGCGAACATATGAACTGGCGATGTTCGAAGCGAACTCTGAACACATCAGACTGAACAGCTCATCACTAGTCTCAATACGGCACCGTAGTGAAGGCCTGCTTCAAGTCCTCAAAAGCCTGTGTGGCCAAGGGGGTTACACTTCTGGTTGTGGGAACCCTTTTTAGTCATGGCTGTTATGGGTGCAACCAGGGCGGAGAAGTTCTTAATGAATCTTTTGTAATAGTTTGTGAAACCCATAAATCTTTGGATGCACTTTAAACCTTGAGGTAGGGGGCGGTCAAGGATAGCAGAGAGTTTGGAGTCCATTTTGAAACCTTCAGGAATAATAACATTGCTGAGAAAATTCACTGTGGTTATGTCAAACTGTCATTTCTCTAGTTTACAATAAAGACCATTCTTCAGTAATTGCTTAAGGACCGTACGAACGTGTATACGGTGAGTGTCAAGGTCCGAGGAAGTAAATCAATTTGTCATCAAGATATATGATAACAAAGGATTGTAAAAAATCACTTAGGACATCGTTCAGAAAGTCTTGAAAGACAGACGGGGCGTTACACAACACAAAGGGCATCACAAGATATTTATAGTACCGCTCCTGGTATAAAGGCTGTCATCCATTCGTGATCAAGTTTGGTGTATACCTTGGAGCCTCTTAATCTGTCGAATAATTCAGTTATCAATTGTATGGCTATACTGTGACAGACTCAGCAGTCAATGGGCAGTTGGGGCTAGCCTCCTTCCATAGTCCTACTGACTATGGTCCAATGTTCTACCTGGAGTTTGCAAATTGTTTGCCTAGGGAATAGGGATGAGCATTCGGTTCGGATCTGTTCGGAGTTCGATTCGAACATCGCCTGTTCGCATGTTCGCGAACTACGAACATTTCCGCGTGTTCGCTGCATGTTCGCCCATAATGGACCACAATGCACTATTCCACTGGCCTGAAGCTTGTAATTGGCTACAGCCTTGCACCTGACCACAAGTCAGGTGCAAGACAGGTTCAAGACTATGCCAATCACGGCTCCGAGTCCTGAATGGGCAAATTTTGCCCAATCATGGGCTCACCGAGCTAGGTCCCGCAGCACACTATATAAGGCTTCCCTGCCTGCAGCCCCAGCGTCTGTGTTTGCAGGAGTGAATCAGAGAGGAGAGGAGATTGTTCTGTTAGGGTGTATCTGTGATGTTGTAGGAGATTTCTGGGAATTAGAATCTGTGTTTGCACTGCCAGGCTATCAGGGACAGGGTGTATCAGTGAGTTGTAGGAGAGTTCTGGGAATTTCAATCTGTGTTGGCACAGCCTGTTATCAGTGTGTTTCAGTGAGTTAAACCACAGTTCAGCAAATTAGAATCTGTCTTGGCACAGCCAGGCTATCAGGGACAGTGTGTATCACTAACATATAGCATTGTTCTGGAAAATCTGTATATCTTTAATCTAATTCTAGATACCATACAATAACACAGTTTAATCAGAGTTCATCTGTTTATCTATTCAGAGTTGAATCTGTGTCTTTTTATTATTATTATTATTATTACTATTATTATTATTCTTTATTTATAAAGCGCCAGCATATTCCGCAGCGCTGTACAATAAGCACAGTATAGACAGGGTTACAATACATTGAACAACATTTGACAAACAGTACAGGAGGAGATGAGGGCCCTATTCCCGTAGGAACTCACAATCTGGCAGGGTTGGGGTTGGAAACAGGAGGAGAGGACTGTAAGGTGAGAGTGATTGATGGTTGCGTCAGTGAGTTGGGTGGTAGGCTTCCCTAAATAGGAATGTTTTCAGGAGCGTTTGAAGGAAGAGACATTAGGGGAAAGTCTGACAGTACGAGGGAGAGCGTTCCAGAGAGTGGGGGCTGCGCGTGAGAAATCCTGCAGTCTATCAGGAAGAGGTGATGCGGCGAGAAGCTAGGCGCAGGTCACTGTTTGACCTTAGGGAGCGGGCTGGGGTGTATTTGGTGATTAGTGAGGACAGGTAGTGGAGCTGAGTTAGTGAGGGTTTTTAGTGAGGTTTTGTAGGTAAGGATAAGGATTTTGAACTTAATTCTGCAGTGGATGGGGAGCCAGTGAAGGGACTCGCAGAGGGAGTGTCATGCCCACCTGGGTGTTGTCATGGTCCTGACCCTCTGATGCACCTTTTTGTTTTCTTTTTTGCATGTTCTAGGTTGATTCCAGGACTTTGTTTTGTTTTTGTTTTTTCTCCTTCCCCCATGCACGGTTCTGGACTTTGATTTGCTTTTCATTCTGAACCTGACCCATCACCTGCACCTCGTCCAGCCTGATGTGACCTGCTTATAAGGAAGCTACGCCCCTGGTCCCACGCTGCCTCATTGACGTTACCAGCCTTGCCTTGAATAGACCTGAGTTCCTGATCTCCTCCTGAACCCTTTGCCTGGATCCCCTCTGAACATTGGACATTCCTGATTTTTCCCTCTGCTTTGCACCATCAATCTCCGGTATCCTCCATTGCCCTGTTTTCCCCTGCTTTCCTATGCTTGTATTTACTTGTGTACCAGACCCTTGCTAGACCTTGACCATCCTGTTTCTATATCCTATTGTACTTTCGCTTAGAGATCGTGTATCAGACCCTTGCTAGACTTTGACTATCCTATTGCTTGCTTCCATTTGTACCTTCGCTTAGAGATTGTGTTGTCAGTGTTCCCCTTCTAGTTATTTTTTCTGTTTATCCTGCCTCCTAGTACCTCCCTTCTTGATTATTTCTGTTCTTATTAAACCCTTTTTTGCCCTGTAACCTGTCTGCTGCATATTCACTGCATATTGGGCTCACACCCATACTCCTGCGCACCCATGCCAGACCTCACCCTTGACAGGGAGCGGCAGAGACAGAGCGGCGGGTGAGGTGAATTAGCCTGGTGGAGGCGTTCAGGATGGATCGTAGGGGGGAGAGGCGGGACAGAGGGAGGCCAGATAAGAGATTATTGCAATAGTCAAGTCGGGAGATTACCAGGGCGTGTATGAGTTGTTTTGTGGTGACAGCAGTAAGAAATGGCCGAATTCTGGAAATATTACGCAGTTGGTATCGGCAGGAGGAGGAAAGAGACTTGATGTGGGGGATGAAGGAAAGAGCAGAGTCAAGTGTAACTCCAAGGCAGCGAACTTGGTTTGATGGGGAGATGGTGATACCCTCCACCGTGATAGAGAAGTCAGGAGGTGGGGAGGCATTGGAGGGAGGAATAAGTAGGAGTTCAGTCTTTGACATGTTGATCTTTAGGTGGTGGGAGGCCATCCAGGAGGAGATGCCAGATAAACAGTCACTGACTTTTGAAAGGACAGGGGGAGAGAGATCAGGGTAGAGAGGTAGATCTGAGTGTCATCAGCGTAGAGGTGGTAATTAAAGCCAAAGCTGTTGATGATTTTGCCCAGGGAGGAGGTGTAGATGGAAAAGAGCAGAGGACAAGGACAGAGCCTTGAGGTACACCAACAGATAGAGGCAATGAGGAGGAGGAGTTACCAGCAAAGGACACACAGCAGGACCTGTTGGATAAATAGGAGTCAACCCAAGCAAGTGCAGTGTCACCGAGACCCAGAGAGTTGAGGGTCTGTAGAAGGAGGGGGTGGTCAACAGTGTCAAAAGCAGCCGAGAGGTCAAGCAGGATGAGAATAGAATAGTGGCGTGTTTTTTAGCAGTTAGGAGGTCGTTGGTGACTTTGGTGAGGGCAGTTTCAGTTGAGTGTAGGGGACGGAAGCCAGATTGCAGGGGGTCAAGTAGGGAATTGGAGGACAGGAAGAGGGAGAGGCGGTTGAAGACTAGTTTTTCTAAGAGCTTTGATGTGAAGGGAAGCAGGATACAGGGCGGTAGTTGGATGGAGAGTTGGGATCTAGGGATGGTTTCTTTAGTAAAGGGGTAACTAGCGCGTGTTTGAAGGCGGATGGAAAGGAGCCAGTGGAGAGAGATAGGTTGAAGATGTGTGTGAGAGCAGGGGTAAGAGAGGAGGAGAGGGGAGGAATTAGATGTGAGGGAATGGGGTCGAGCGGGCACGTGGTGAGATGTGAGGAGGACAATAAGGAATTGACTTCCTCCTCAGTGGCTGTGAGGAAGCGGCAGAGGGTGGCAGAGGGGACCTGTGGGAGTGGAGGTGGCAGATAACTATCTTGTGTT
Source organism: Leptobrachium leishanense (assembly GCA_009667805.1). NCBI lineage: Eukaryota > Metazoa > Chordata > Amphibia > Anura > Megophryidae > Leptobrachium > Leptobrachium leishanense. The sequence goes on from RXON01000169.1 coordinate 16,640, forward strand.
GGGATGTTGCTTCTGATAGTTAGAGTTTTACTGAGGAAGTAGTCTGCCAGGTCTTGAGCGCTGAAGGCAGCTGTGGGGGGAGGTGCAGGTGGGTAGAGGAGGGTGTTGAAGGTGGACCAGAGCCGTTTAGGGTTGGAGGACAGCGTAGATATAAGAGATGAGAAGAATGATTATTTGGCCAAGTGGAGGGCAGAGGTGTATGACTGGAGAATAAACTTGAAGTGAACAAAATCAGCTTCAGAGCGGGATTTCCTCCAGGCACGCTCTGCGGTGCGGGAGCATATTTGCAGGTAGCGAGTCTGGAGGGTGTGCCAGGGCTGAAGCTGGCGGCGTGGGGCCTTACAGAGTCGAAGAGGAGCAAGAGTGTCTGGAGCAGAGATAAGCGTAGTGTTGTAGTGATTAGTGGCAGCATCAGGGCAGGTGAAGGATGAGGTATGAGGGAGGTGGTGAAGTAGGTTGGAGAATTGATGGGGGTCCACAGCATGTAGATTTCTGCGAGTGTGTGTGGGGTGGGGGAGCAGGGTGTTTAGGAAGTCCAGATAGGTTGAAAGAGAGAAGGTGGTGGTCAGAGATGGGGAAAGGGCGACATTTGAACTCAGAAATGGAGCAGAGGTTGGAAAAGACAAGATCAATAGCATGACCATCGCGGTGGGTAGGGAGGAGGGAGGATTGTGTGAGTCCAAGGGAGGACGTGAGTGAAAGAAGTTTGGAGGCAGCAGGAGCGGAAGGATCGTCAATGGGAATGTTGAAGTCCCCGAGAATTAGGCATGGAAGATTAGAAGACAGGAAGTGAGAAAGCCAGGTAGCAAAGTGGTCAAAGAACTGGGAGGTTGGTCCCGGTGGGCGGTAGATGACTGCCACCCTGAGAGCCAGAGGAGAGAACAGGCGGATGCAGTGTGTCTCGAAGGAGAGGGATGGGGGTGGAGGGAGATGCTGGTAGGTGCAGGTGGGAGAGAGCAGGATTCCGACCCCGCCACCATTTCTCTCACCCGGTCTGGGGGTATGGCTCAAGTGTAGACCGCCATGTGAGAGAGCAGCAACGGAGGCCGTGTCAGAGGGAGTTAGCCAGGTTTCAGTTAAAGCTAGGAGGTTGAAGGAGTTTGAAAGGAAGAGGTCATGGATTGCTGTGAGTTTGTTGCACACAGAGCGAGCGTTCCAGAGGGCGCAGGAGAAAGAGGACAGGCGCTGAGGGATTATGGGAATGAGGTTGCTGGGCTTGCAGGAAGGTGATTTATGTGCGATGGAGATAGGATGAGAGGGAAGTATTGGATGTGTTGTGGGGCCAGGGTTAGGGGATATGTCACCTGCATAGAGTAACAGCAGGAGGGTGAGAAAGAGAAGGTGGGAATGGAATTTGTGGGAGTGGGAGTGATTGGCAGCACGAGAGTTAGAGGGAGACCATGTTCTGAGGAAACAAAGGAGCTCATGCAAGGCCATCATGTGGGACGAGAGGAGGGAGGGAGAGATGCAGATAGTGTAGGGGTCGGTGGTAGAGGGGCAGGAGTTCCATTTAAGGAGAAAGGTAGAAGTAAAGAGTAGAAGCGTGAGAGAAAGCATGATATAGACGTGTGTTTACCCAGAGTAAAAAGTGGGCCTTGCAGTTCCGCAACTCCAGGAATCAACTCTGAACGTCCACTTAGGGATGCCACTTGGGGATGTCACAAGAGCCAAGGCTCACTAGAGCCACTCTTAGCTGTTATATAGGGCAGACTGATTACATTTTAACTGCCTGAATGCAAACACCTGAAGCTGGATGGGCTGTGTCAATAGGGCAGGAGATTCACATGCTAATTAGCAAAGCAAATGGTGGAGAAAAACAAAAATAAATAAAAAAACCAGAAAAAGACCAAGGTAACGTTACAATGTGGGTGCCTGCGAATACTGGGTGATGGGGGTCCTACCAGCAAAAGTATGCAGGGGATCAGTTGAGATGTGGGTGCCAGTGGATAATGGGTGATAATGTCCTACCAGCAAAAGTATGCAGGGGATCAGTTGAGATGTGGGTGTCTGTGGATAATGGGTGATAATGTCCTACCTGTGGAGGTATCAGGGTGTTGCAGCCTGCAGGAGAGGAAGTGAATCAGAGAAAGAGTAGAGGACATCGGCAGCCTTGCAGCGAAAATATCAGCAAAATCGCTGACTTATAGCAGAGTTCTGAATATCTTTAATCTATATACCAGAGTTGAATCAGAGTTCTGTATATATTTAATCTATATATCACTCATCATGTCAGAAAGACCAACAAGGACAGGCAGATGCTCCCAGACACAGATAAGAGGGCAAGCAGCCTCTGTGTCGGAAGGCTGTGCCCCTGTTCGTCGTGGACATGGTGCATCCTCTGCAGGGGCACGCTTGTCCTTTCTAACTGGTGCTGGACGTCTTAAGCAGCAGCAACATACAGAGGATTTGCAGGATTGGATAACCAGGCCATCCTCATCCTCCGAGTCCTCTGCCAGCCAGGCTTGATGACCAGGCGTGATGAACAGCATCTCCTCCGATGGTATGGCGACCCTGCCGTCACATGTGGGCGACCCTGCGGTGTATTCAGCAACACCACAGGGCCACTGTAGTGCAAGGAAAGCGCTGCGACCCGACGCACACTCCCCAAAACCCGCCAAAACATCTGGATTAACCCTGCCAAAGACGCCGGAGAAACCCAAGCAGCCGCCGAACAAAGCGCAGAGCAACCGCCGTAAAAAGCCGACACCGCAGATGAATGGAGTGGAAAGAAAAATTACGCTTGAATGTCGGAAATTTATAGAGATGTGCACCGCTAAAAAGTTAGTTTTGCTATTTTTTCTGGATTTATTTTTTTGTTTTCAAGTCGTTTGGATCATTTCGGTGATCCGGATCATTCGGATCAGTTTGCTTTGATATTGAATTTCAAATTGATATCAAAAACATTTCAAAAGTTTAGAAAAATCCTACAAAAAATACAAATAAAGAAAGTTTATTAGATATTGAATAAAACGGGAATATTTTTAACATTAAAGCCTATGGGGTGAAACATTTCCCATACCTTGTTACTAAACATTTCCCACTGATTTGCCACTGTAGAGGTACTGCCCGGCAGTGTGCGGAATAATATGCTGCATTCAAACCTGTGGGTTAAAAAGCCTTGTTTCTTTACAAAAGCTTACGACACCTAGAACTTCACCCAAAAAAGTGCTTAAAATATGTAAAAATAATTAACAAGTAAAGGAACTGTCATTCTATTGGTAGTAAATCATTCTTATGTAAGCAATAAAAACCAAATAATTCATTTAACAAATAATTTTAATTGAGAAACATATGTACAGTTGGAGAGCTTAACGTTTGTCAATGGGACACCAAAAACAGCAGGATGTAAGGATCATTTTGACATATATAGATTCCACTGAGTATAGACACCATCAGTCACAAACCTATAATATGATGACAGTCGCCTGTGAGTGGATGGATTGAACGCATCACGTAAACATCAAGGAACCCTTTTGTCATTCCAGGTGGCGACACAAGTCAAGAAGTATCATCACTTTGAAGATATTAATATGTTACAATCCCTAATGATACATTAGTGGACATTTAGAAAATATGATTTGCTGCACAATCTTTTCTGACATTGCAAGAAATGTCCTGTGAGATAAATACATTTATTTTATTAAGAACAAAAACCTCTAATAATTTTTTGCAAAGTACATTGTCAGTCACGAATATGCATTGCCACAATCCTGTAGACTTGATGCAAGAATTGAGAATTATCAAGTGGGAGCAGCAGACCCCCATCATGTGCATGATTTGTGCCAGAGACATTTGTCATGTACATCATCTGTGTGTCTCGCACAAATCCACATGCATGATCCTGGTGCTAGGATTGGAAGGATGTGGTAATGATGAGAATACATGTGACACTCGGTAAAATCTACCATCACAACATAGAGGATACATGCGCAACATACAACATGTATGATGTGTGTATCTTGTCATAGCACCATATACTGTACGTCAGAGTGTGATGTGGCATATTGCAGTATAGCACACGATACATAACCTTGTTATCTTAACCATGGTCACATGACCTGTTGTACAGTTGTGACACAATCATTAGCAAACATTGATGAGGACACAGGTGTCAAAAAGTAGGAGCTGCAAGCTGAAACTCGGGTGCAATATCCCAAAACTAGGATATGTATTAATAAGAGGCCTCAGCAGAATTGTAAGACATGGTTTAAGCTGCATACATAGCTTTGTATAGAGAGCTGCATAAATGAAGTACGCCATCAACTGGTCACACAAATTAATGTAAACCTAAAAAAAACACAAGACAAAACATAAACCTCTCACTTCCTCCTAGGCTTCTTAGCACCACGTAGTGGCTGCCCCCTAGAGGTTGAAGCTGAGGCTGGCTGGCTGTTCGACGGCTACTGCATCTGGTGGCTGGTGGAGGAGGCTGTGGTGCTAGAGGCTGGGGTGCTGGAGGCTGTTCCTTGGGTGCTGGTGGCGGTGTTCTGGAGCGCTGCTGCTCCAACATAGCCTCCAACATATTGCCAAGGCGATTCAGGCTTGTAGAAATCTCCCCCCTCAGTAGCCACATCTCATCAATGACTCTCTGTGACTGGTAGCGCCCGGCACGCATCTTACGCTGCAGCCCTTGGATCCTCTCCCCCAGGATTGTAGTTGCCTGCTCCCCAGCCTGCTGTCTCTGCAGCAGTTGGTTGACGTTGCCCAGGAGCTGCTGCAGTACGGCATTGGCGGGCATTGCGGCTGGTAGCTCTGGTCCAGGCTGGGGCCGACGCTGCTGCTGGGTTTCAGGCTGCTCCTGGGGTGGAGCCACAGCATGCGGGACAGGGTGGCCTCGGCGCTGTGTTCAGCGCAGATGCAGAGGTGATGGGGTGGCCACTGAGGGGCCTCCAGCTGTGGGCTCCAATCCAGGTTCCTCCTCAACATCAGAGACATTGGATAGGGACTGGTCACTGAGGTCTCGCTGGTGAACCCTGGGAGCAGGTGAGGATGTTCTTGGAGGTGACTGGGCATCAGATGCCGTAGCTGTGAAGAGAGGACAGGAGAACATGAGTGCAATGCTCAATACACTGTTGGATGTACAATCATTAGCAAAACATTAGAGTGTCAGACACAGGTGCCAGCATGATTTCTGATGCAAATAAATGTGAATCTGTGTCTACCTGCAGGACTTTCCTTTAACACATGTCAGGGAGAGGTATAGTACTGATGAGCGACTGACTGGGAACGAAGAGGCTTAAGCATGTTCCCTGTTTAAAGAAAAGAGTAGAAAATTGGGAGGAGTTACAATGGTTCCCCTTTTGTTTCAGGGTATCGCTGGGATTGGGTCTCGGGGGCAGATAACAGAAAGGGGAGGGCCAGGGGTAATAGAAAAGGGTAAGCAAAGGACAGATGAAATCAGTCTAACCTTTGTCTTTTTGGACAGCCAACTCCATTTTACCATCACCATCATCATATGAAAACCAACGACTGGATAAGTATTACTGGCTGTATCAATCTGTTATATATTCCCTATTATTATAGTCTGCTAAATATATATATATTCCTAGTTCTATTATTACGTGGATAAATAGGTGCAGGTTTTTCCATTGTATTGATTTGTAGGTTTTATTTAGTAGATGCTTTTGATATTCGTTACACTTTGCAATACTGTATTCCCTTGTTAATTTTGTGTAGTATCTGCGTGATAGTAATTATGAATAGCTTAATTGTTCTGGTATAACTCGGTGATTTGTTGTTTGGTATGTTAGTAGGTGCATTTGGGTTCAGTAATTTTTGCCTGTGTCTGTCTGAAGATTGCTGTGCCTTATAGTTAAAGTGCTCACTGACGGTCAATTTTAAGAATCACGCACATGAATAGTGGGTGTTTTAGCACCAAATAGCACTCCAAAATCGATACATTTTAATGAGCTGCAGTCATTTTTGTACTGAACAGGCCGGAAGCATACAAAGCAACCTGTGATAAAACGGCCGCTCCAATGTTATTTGCAAGTATTTTGCTTTACAGTTTATTGTCTCTGTATATAGTGTAGAGTGTTGTGTGATGTGCTATGCTGTTGTCAAAGTGTGTATCTATATGTTACAGTTATAAGTTGTTATATTTTGCACTCATTAAACAGTAGGAGAGGCCCCTTGCTCAAGAGCTTGCACTCTAACATCCTGGGTTTCCCTAAGCACACTGTTTAGAGAAGCATTGGGTAAACATTCCATTGTGATGACTGTTATTTCTATTGTCTAGTGACTGGAGCTTTTCTATTGTCCAGTGGCTGGAGCCTGTTATCTGTAATGTATTCTGGAAGGGAGGGGGGTTGTCTCACCTGGGTGTATGTGAAATAAATAAAGTAACTCCAAGAGCTAAGCAATAAGTTCATGAATAAACTCATTTGCATACTGTATCTAAATTCACTATACTAATTGAGGCAATTTTTGAAGTGACACAGCAGTAATGTAAAATCTTTTTTGCGCACTTGCTACAGTATGAGTAAATTATTATTATTATTATTATTCTTTATTTATAAAGCGCCAGCATATTCCGCAGCGCTGTACAATAAGCACAGTATAGACAGGGTTACAATACATTGAACAACATTTGACAAACAGTACAGGAGGAGATGAGGGCCCTATTCCCGTAGGAACTCACAATCAGCTTGTATAGCCTGTATGAGTAAATAATTATTTCAGAACGCTAACTTTGTCTTTATTGAGGGAGAGGAGAGACTTATCTCCAAAATGGAGGAAACATGAGCAACAACTCCCTCATCTTTCCCACTCGTACCATCATCATAAGAAAGAATGGGAGTGGATAAGTATTAAGTGTATTAATTCTGTGAATTTGTCACTATTTTGACATTATACTGTATGTGTGCGTGTGTAATCTATTTGGTTAAATACACACTAATTTACCCGTTATAGTGGGTTAAAGACTTGGTAAAGGATTCCAGGGCTGGCAAGCCTTAAGATGGAGGATAAGGAGAATGGAGTAAGGGTTTTTTATGGAAGGCTTCAAGATACTGATTAGGGGTGAAGCGAAGGGGGGTAGGAAAGTAAAGCAGTTGAAATCAGCATATGAACTGCCAGAAATATTGAGAGAAAAGTGGGGGAAGGAGGTGCTGTTAAGTAGAATGGCTGGTCCTTTAGAGAAGTCCCCATTTAGCTTAACCCAGGGGGCATTCGAGGAACGAGGCTGTAACGTAGGGGTTCCTGTCCACGGGCAGACTTCTCCCCTTGAAGTCAGTATTCCGCAGAAGTACTGCTAATGGCCCAACTCAAAATGGAGACTACATTGATTTACATTGTGCAAGGGAGACACACAGAGAGGAAAGGTGCAGAGACAATGTAATCACATCCAGCTAGGAACAATGCATCAGATAACCATGAGCTGGGCGACCTTGGTTGCTGGGGGGCAGAAGGGCTGACAGAGGCATGTGAAAACAAAAGGAGTCCATTACTTAGAGGGGGGGAGGGTATATTACACAAAGACTGGAGCATAATACAGAGGTTAAATGGAGATATACCCGGTGTTATGTAAGAGGTTATTTGGAGGCGGCTCCTGCAAACGGCCATATGTTTTTTTTGTTTTGTTTGTTTTTCGAGGCATGAGGATGGAATCAATTTTGTCCAGGTTGCAATTCAAAGCGGCTGTGGAAAAGGCTGTAACGTTGCTGGGATGGAAAGAAACATAGAAAATGTCAGCAGATAAGAACCTTTCGGCCCATCTAGTCTGCCCAATTACATGGATACTTTACCTGGATTTATCTTTTGTTTAGGATAGCCTTATAAACTGACCAGTAATACATATTATATAGGGGCCCAGCATCTGCATTAATTATAAAGTGACATGTAATACACATTATATAGGGGCTACATCATCTGCATTTATTATAAAGTGACCTGTAATGCACATTATATAGGGGTACCACATATGCATTAATTATAAAGTGACATGTAATACATATTATATAGGGGCACATCATCTGCATAATTTATAAAGTGACCTGTAATACATATTATATAGGGGCACAGCATCTGCATTAATTGTAAAGTGATCTGTAATACACATTATATAGGGGCACATCCTCTGCGCTATTTACAAAGTGACCTGTAATATATATTATATAGAGGCACAGCACCAGGTCATTACTTACAATGTGACAGCATCCCATCAGCTGAAGATTTACGCAGTCAGATTACGTTGCCGCAGCTGCTGCAGCGTAAGAAAAAATATAGTCCCAACCATCCCCAAGCACAGCGTTTAGATGCCAGCTTAGCAAAATTACTCGCATTGCAGCTGCTGCCTTTCCAGCTGGTGGACTCTGCTCCCTTCCGTGAATTTGCTGAATGTGCTGTACCACAGTGGCAGGTTCCAAAACGCCATTACTTTTCACACAAGGCCATTCCAGCACTATACCAGCACGTGGAAGACAATGTTATCGAGTCATTGGGAAAGGCAGTCAGCAGCAAGGTGCATGTGACTTTAGACATGTGGTCCGGCAAGCATGGACAGTCTCATTACATTTCCTTCACGGCACACTGGTTAACTATGATTGCAGCTGGGAGGGATCCAAGATGGGGCTCTGTGCTGGAGCTTGTTCATCGACCACGCCTCCAGAAAGCTGCTTGTATGAGGTCTGTCTGCTCCACCACCACCACCTCTCCCTCTTCCTCCTCCTCCTTCTGTGTCTCTGGCAAAGTGGCAGTTAAACCGACGCCTGACAGGGTCTACGCAATGGCTCAAGCAAAAAGAAGCCATACTGTGCTTGAGCTGGTTTGTTTAGGGGACAGGAGCCACACCGGGCCAGAAATTCTGTCAGATCTGCAGGGCCAGGTGCAGAGATGGTTAACACCACGCCAGCTTCAACTGGGAATGATCGTCTGTGATAATGGCAGCAACCTTCTCTCCGCCCTACGCAAGGGTAAATTGACACATGTACCATGCCTAGCACCTGTCCTAAATCTAGTGGTACAGCGTTTCCTAACCAAGTACCTAGGGCTGCCAGAGCTTCTCAGCCAGGCCAGAAAAGTCTGCAGCCACTTCAGATTGTCATTCCCAGCAAGCGTTCGCCTGGCAGAAATTCAAAGAGAATTCCACCTTCCCACAAACCATCTGATCTGTGACATGCCCACCAGGTGGAACTCGACATTAGCAATGCTGCAGTGTCTGCACAAGCAGCAGAGGGCCATCAACGAGTACCTGTGTGAGTATGGCACAAGGACAGGTTCAGGTCAACTTGGTTCCCCCCCCCGCAGTGGCTGATGATCAAGGATGCATGCACTGTACTGTCACCATTTGAGGAGGCAACGAGGATGGTGAGCAGGGACAGTGCGTGCATCAGTTCAGTGACACAATTCCTTTAGTGTTCCTGCTGGAGCACACTCTGCGGGGAATTATAGATGTGGCTCTAGAGGCAGAGCAGCGGGAGGAAGAGGAGGCCTTCCCTAGCTCTCAAGGCCCCAGTCTTTCCGCAGACAGCATACCAGCGGGTCCTCCTCAGATCAGACAGGAGGAGGATGAGGAGGAGGAATATTTAAGTAGTGGGGACATTAAAGGTGGGGATTCCTCAAGGGAGGGTTTCGTGTGCCCAGAAACACAAGGGCTAGTGCGTGGCTGGGAGGAGGAAGTGCACGATGGCTTCATCCTTATTGACCAGGAAGACTCGGAAGCTAATGCCAGCTCCAACCTACGCTGCATGGGCTCCCTTATAATGCAAAGCCTGCTAGAGGACCCCAGGATTCGTGCTATCAAGGAGAGGGATCATTACTGGATGACAACCCTTCTTGATCCACGATACAAGGGTAAAGTTGCAAAGCTCATCCTGCCCGCACAGAGGGAGCACAGGATGAAAAAACTTGAGGACGCTCTAAAGCGACACTTGTGTAACACCCTTCCAGGCACTGGTAGGTTACCAAGTGATGACACACGTGCTTCTGAGGCTGCGGACGATCAGAGGAATAGTGGAGAAGGCCAGGGCCGCTTGACAGATGCATTTTTAAATTTTTTTAGTCCACGACGCCCAGGGACGTCAAATGTAGGCACCCATTGCCAGCGTCTTCACCATATGGTGCAGGACTACCTAGGGGCAAGGGCAGACCTGGATACCTTTCCAGCAGATGATCCACTGGCTTACTGGGTGTTGAGATTGGATCACTGGCCAGAATTTAGCCAATATGCTATGCAGCTACTAAGTTGCCCTTCATCTAGCGTGCTTTCTGAAAGGACGTTCAGTGCCGCTGGAGGTTTTGTCACAGATAAAAGAGTGCGTCTGTCCACCGACTCTGTAGACCGGCTGACATTTATAAAAATGAAAGATAATATGGCGAGATCTAAACAGGACAATATAAATGAAGAATCATAGTGTTATATGTTAAAACACAGGTGCATCATGACACGCCCCTTGTAGAAAACACACTCACAAGATGTATAATGAATAAGAGCATATACAGATTACCCGTTCCAAGGGTATTTTGAAAGGCCCAGAGTATCACCATCAGCGGGAAAACTGCACCTGGATCGTCATCAGCGGGCAACCTCCACCTGGATCGCTCGCTGCTGCTAAACCAGAGAGAATGGACTCCAATCGCCAATGTAATAAAAAAGATGTTTTTATTCCATAAAATCCGACGCGTTTCGTTGGTGTCACGCCAACTTCATCAGGGATATAATGCAAACCCCCCCCTCTTTATAGTTCCCATCCTGAAAAAAGATCCAATCGTTTCTGCGTTACAATCACCGCTGTACATTGAAGATACTTCCGGCTTCCGGTTCTCTGACAGCTTGCGCTGACTCATTTCCTGTCATCCATCTTGGTGCAGGCAAGGGATAGTCCATATCTCGGAACTCCGCCATCTTACTGCAGTCATTGATTGATGTCACGTTTATAGTCTCGCTTGTTAGTTCTCATAGTCCGGTCATACAAACGCCAGTATTTAGCGGAGCATGATGATGTTAAATGGAGATCCAAGGTACCGTGGGTAAAAGGAAGGTGCTAATGGAAGAAAGTCTTGTACCTATAGACCACATTAATTTTTTGTTAGACTCTATCAAATTTATACTGGAACATAATTTTTTTTGGTTTGAGAGCAAGTTTTACTTGCAGGTGTGTGGAATGGCCATGGGGACGAGGTTCGCCCCTAGCTATGCAAATCTTTTTATGCATTGCTGGGAGCTTGATGTCAATTGCCCAAGTTGGAGGAAGGGGCGGGCCTCGTCCTATGGAGACGTTTCATAGACGATGTAGTTATTATTTGGAAGGGGGAACGGGGTTCCCTTGAGAACTTCATCTCGTCTCTGGACGATAACGAATATAATTTAAGATTTACCTCTCACATAAATGAACATCATATCAACTTTCTGGATCTCACCCTGTACATTAAGAACAGTAGTATAGAAACTAAGACTTTTTTTTAAAAAAACTGATTCTAATACAGCTATTAGCATAAACAGTTCACATGCAAAGAATTGGTTAACAAATGTACCTAAAGGCCAACTAACTAGGTTGCGTAGAAATTGCTCAGAGTTTGAAACTTTTAAAGACCAAAGTGACTGGATAAAAAAGAAATATGTACAGAAGGGGTATGATGGAGAGAAATTTGATAGAGATAGGGAGGATATTCTAATAAAGGATAGAAAAGAATTCATAACTGAAAAAATTAAAATTGACAAAGGGAAGGATAATTTTAACTTGTCCTTCATTACTAAATTTAACCCTCATGCCAATAAAAATAGAAAGGTATTGAATAAACACTGGCATATCCTTCGAGCGGACAAGCTCCTCAGGGATGTCTTGCCAGCCAGACCCAGTATTATTTTTAAAAAAGCGTCTAATTTGAAGAATATCTTAGCTCCTACACTGTTGCCCAGGAAGAAGACTGAATATAATGAGAATATGTTTATAAAGAGAGAATCGGGCTTCTACAAATGTGGTAGATGCAAAGCATGCACACACATAGGAAAGAAAAAGATCAGTTTCACTAGTACTCATTCAGGCAAAGTGTTTAAAATTAAACAATTCATTAATTGCAGAAGTAAGGGGGTTATTTACCTCCTGGAATGTGGTTGTGGACTGCAGTATGTGGGCAGAACCACTAGGGAATTTAAGATTAGAATTCTGGAGCATCTTAATAATATCCGAAATAAAAAAGAACATAGTGTTGCGGAACACTGCAACAAATGTCCCCTTTTTTCCTTTAATAGTTTAAAATGGTGTGGTATAGAGTTGGTTAAACCTAACTGGAGAGGAGGAGATTTTATTAAAATTTTAGCCCAAAAAGAAAGTAGGTGGATTTTTGAGATGGGCACCTGGATAGAAGGTGGTCTCAACTTAGAAATAGATGTGATGAATTGTCTGTGATTCATTAGTTACTCCCTTTTTTCTTTCTATTCCTTTACTCATTTATTTTTTGTTTTTTAGATTTATCCTTTATGTGTTTTTCATGTGTATTTTTGTAACTTGAACTGAGTTCTTGTGCGTAATTTGAGCCCTTCTCCTTTTACCCACGATACATTGGATCTCCATTTAACATCATCATGCTCCGCTAAATACCGGCGTTTGTATGACCGGACTATGAGAACTAACAAGCGAGAATATAAACGTGACATCAATCAATGACTGCAGTAAGATGGCGGAGTTCCGAGATATGGACTATCCCTTGCCTGCACCAAGATGGATGACAGGAAATGAGTCAGCGCAAGCTGTCAGAGAACCGGAAGCCAGAAGTATCTTCAATGTACAGCGGTGATTGTAACGCAGAAACGATTGGATCTTTTTTCAGGATGGGAACTATAAAGAGGGGGGGTTTGCATGTATGTATTATATCCCTGATGAAGTTGGCGTGACACCAACGAAACGCTTCGGATTTTATGGAATAAAAACATATTTTTTATTACATTGGCGATTGGAGTCCATTCTCTCTGGTTTAGCAGCAGCGAGCGATCCAGGTGGAGGTTGCCCGTTGATGACGATCCAGGTGGAGTTTTCCCGCTGATGGTGATACTCTGGGCCTTTCAAAATACCCTTGGAACGGGTAATCTGTATATGCTCTTATTCATTATACATCTTGTGAGTGCGTTTTCTACAAGGGGCGTGTCATGATGCACCTGTGTTTTAACATATAACACTATGATTCTTCATTTATATTGTCCTGTTTAGATCTCGTCATATTATCTTTTATTTATTCCTTGAAACGTCTGTTGGAGGGGACGAGTTTGAGATCTACAGGTCTTTTTTCATTTTTTCTTGCCACCTATTGCTTCTATCTGGGAAAGAGCACCAATTCTGTTTGTATTTATAAAAATGAATCAGTCCTGGATCAGCAGCTATTAATCCCCTGATGCTGAAGTAATGGAATAGATTGGGGATGTCTTCTGCATTCACAAAACCTCCAGCACTGAACTCTTCCACAATACCACAAAAGGGTTACGGTGTGAAGGCACTTGCTGGCATGAAAGGCGCAATATTTGGCTGCAATGACGCCTGTGCCACATCTATATCATTTTCATTTTTTGAACCGCAGGGTCCAACCCTGCACTCTTCCACAATACTACAGAGGGGTTACTGTATGATAGTACATGCTGGCCTAGCAGTCTGGCACCAAAAGCACAATATTTGGGTGCACTGACGCCTTGATCAAATTCATATCTTTTTAATATAGGACCACAAGGTCCACCCCTGCATTCTTCCACAATACTACAGAGGGGTTACTGAATGATAGTACTTGCAGGCCTGGCACCAAAAGCACAATATTTGGGTGCACAGCCACTGACGCCTGTATCAGATTCATATACTCAGTGGGGTTACGGTGTGACGGCACTGTTGCCGACGCTAAAGGACCAATTTTAAAGCACCTATTGTTACTTTCATCCAAAGCCTGCATAAGTTTCACAATAATTTAGCCAAAAAATCACTAAACTTTTTCTAGGTGTCTGAAAATGTCTCCTCTTTTCATACAGACTGCCGCCCCAAGCAGTTGTTCATGGATAGATAAAAGGAAAAGCATTTACCGTCATTTGAAGCATATTTTTTTGTTTTTAAGTGTTTCTATACATCCTAGAAATCCGCCACTTCACGGGCAGGTTATGGGGACCTCCTAGGCACGATATTTGAAGGAATTTTTCATTTTTATTTTTAACCCTTATTTCATGGAAAACTCACTGTCCCTTTAAAAACTTTTTTTTTTACCTTTTGTCCTTGTTTCCTGTCCCCCAGGGCACTACCCGGACCCCCATACACCTTTTATGGCAAATATCTAGCATATATGCCCTCTTGGAGGGCACTCTAAGAACCAAATTTTCAGCCCCATTGACTTGTATTGAGTTTGAGTTCGGGTTCGAGTTCGGATCCGAACATTTGGAAAGTTCGGGTTCGAAAACGAACCAAACTCGGGTGTTCGGCTCATCCCTATTACTTACGGTGTGAAGGCACTTGCTGCCACCAAAGGCACAATATTTGGGTGCACTGCCACTGACGCCTATACCAGATTCATATAATTTTAATATTTGACCGCAGGGTCGAACCCTGCAATCTTCCACAATACCACAAAGGGGTTACGGTGTGACGGCACTGTTGCCGACACTAAAGGACCAATTTTAAAGCACCTATTGTTACTTTCATCCAAAGTCTGCATACGTTTCACAATAATTTAGCCAAAAAAAATCACTAAACTTGTTCTTCGTGTCCTAAAACGTTTCCTCTTTTAATACAGGCTGCCGCCCCAAGCAGTTGTTTATGAATAGATTAAAGGAAAACCATTTACCGTCATTTGAAATGTCATTTTTTTGTTTTTAAATGTTCCTATACATCCTACAAATCCACCACTTCACAGGCAGGTAATGGGGACCTCCTAGGCACGATATTTGAAGGAATTTTTTGTTTTTATTCTTAACCTTTATTTCATAGAAAAATCACTGTCCCTTTAAAAACTTTTTTTTAAATCTTTTTGTCCTCGTTTCCTGTCCCCCAGGGCACTACCCGGACCCCCATACACCTTTTATGACATATATGCCCTCTTGGAGGGCACTCTAGAAATCGAACGTTCGGGTCCCATTGACTTACATTGAGTTCGGATCATGTTCGAGTTCGAACTCGAAGTTTTGAAATTGTTCGAGTTCGAAGTCAAACAGGACACGGGGGCGTTCGGCTCATCCCTAGTGTTTTTCTCAAAATGGTACGTTAAAGCTGGTGTTATGCTCACAATGACACAGTAAAGCTGGTGTTATTCGCATAATGGCACATTAAAGCTGGTGTTACGTTCATAAAGACGCGTTAAAGCTGATGTTGCGCTGATAAAGAAACGTTAAAGCTGGTGTTATGCTCATAATTAGGGATGAGCTGTTCAGTTCGGAGTTCAATTCGAACTTTGGTCGTTCTAAAGTTCGCAAACTTTGAACTTTTTGGCCTGTTCGATTCGAGTTCGCAAATTTTTTTTTTTTAAATGTATAAAAAATGCTTAAAAAATACTAAAAAATCTAGAAATAAAGAGACTCTTTACTGCAGAATATTATAAGCAACGGTTTATTAGATATTGAATTAAAAACTAATGTGTACGTAAAGATTCTCAACTCTAAATGACCTGTATTCACAAACAGGCATAAACACCAGGTGTTTTTAGTCTGGACTAATCAATTTGATACTTTGTATGTATGTAGACTATACTGAGGGGTGTGGTGTCTGCTTTTGAGAAGTGTTAATTTCTGTCCTCTAATATGCTGCCTTTCTAATGAGACCGAACACGATCATGTAGAAAAAATACAAAATTTCCTCATTTCCCGCTATTAACATCTAAAGCAATGTTATTTCTCACCTCGGGATTAAAACATTCACAGGGTTATTCAGAGAGCTGTGAAAAGCAGGAGAATAACTGGAGAAGTGAAAATTCTAGGTCAAAATAGCCAAACCAGAAAAATTCTCCCATTTATCTCACTTTCCAAATTGGCTATTTGGTCTAGATTGTTCTCTTCTCCTGCCAGTTCTCCTGGCTTTCACCTCTCTCTCAGGGTTGTTCAGAGAAAGGTGAAAACCAGGAGAATGGCAGGAAAAAAGAACAATCTGGACCAAATAGCCGATTTGGAAAGTGAGATAAGGCTAGGGTCAGACTAACGCATTTTTCACAGCGACCGTCAAACAGTGCGTCCGAACGCATTGCCGTTTTTTTCACGGAATGCGCGAAAACGGTCATACGATGCGCATTTTTGTGCGTGATTTTTTACGGATCCAAACCAGGAAACTTTGGGTGTCTGGACGTTATGTTGGCCGGACATGAGCAGGGTCTGACGTCTCCAAATCACGCGCACATGCTGCTGGCGGACGCAGCGCACTCTGTACGTCCGTACTAGCGATTCTGCGTTCTCGAAAAAATGCGTTCATTTTCCACTTGCGTTGCGCAGCCAGACTTTCGTGTGACCGTACTTCATATATTGACTGTCATTGCCCGTCATTTGCTGCTAGTGCGGCCGTGATTAAGTGCGGCTAAACACACGTTAAAAATTCGCTAGTCTGACCCTAGCCTAAATGGGAGAATTTTTCTGGTTTGGCTATTTTGACCTAGAGTTTTCCATTCTCCAGTCATTCTCCTGCTCTTCACCGCTCTCTGAATAACCCCTGACAGGGTTATTCAGAGAAAGGTGAAACTCAGGAAAATGACTGAAGAGAAAATTCTAGGTCAAAATAGCCAAACCAGAAAAATTCTCCCATTTATCTCACTTTCCAAATCGGCTATTTGGTCTAGAATTTTCCAGTCTCCATTCAGTCTCCTGCTTTTCACCGCCAAAAAATCAGTAAACTTTTTCTGTGTGTCCAAAAATGTCTCCTCTTTTCATACAGACTGCCGCCCCAAGCAGTTGTTTATGGATAGATTAAAGGAAAAGCATTTACCGTCATTTGAAATGTAATTTTTGGTTTTTACGTATTTCTATACACTCTAAAATCGAACTTTCAGCCCCATTGACTTGTATTGAGTTAGAGTTCGAGTTCGAATTCGAACATTTGGAAAGTTCGAGTTCGAATGCGAACCGAACTCGGGGGTGTTCGGCTCATCCCTACTCATAATGACACATTAAAGTTGATGTTACTCTCATATTGGCATGATAAAGTTGGTGTTATGGTCATTATGGTATGATAGAAACATAGAAACATAGAAAATGTCGGCAGATAAGAACCTTTCGGCCCATCTACTCTGCCCAATTACATGGATACTTTACCTGGATTTATCTTTTGCTTAGGATAGCCTTATGCCTATCCCATGCTTGCTTAAATTCAATTACTGTTTTGGCCTCTACCACTTCTACTGGAAGGCTGTTCCATGTATCCACCACCCTCTCAGTAAAATAATGCTTCCTGATGTTACTTTTAAACCTTTGCCCCTCTAATCTAAGACTATGTCCTCTTGTTTTGCTACTTTGTTTCTGTTTAAATATACTCCCTTCCTCTACCTTGGGGATTCCCTTTAAGTATTTAAATGTTTCTATCATATCTCCTCTGTCTCGTCTTTTTTCCAAGCTGTACATGTTAAGATCATTAAGCCTTTCCTGGTAACCTTTCTCCTTCAAGCGTACACCATTTTAGTAGCCCTTCTCTGAACTCTCTCTAAGATGTCTATATCCTTCTGGAGATACGGTCTCCAGTACTGCACACAGTACTCCAAGTGAGGTCTCACCAGTGCTCTGTACAGTGGCATGAGCACTTCCCTTTTCCTACTGCTAATACCTCTCCCTACACAACCAAGCATTCTGCTAGCATTTCCTGCTGCTCTATTACATTGACTACTTACCCTTAGATCCTCTGCAATAATAACCCCTAAATCCCTTTCCTCAGATGTTGATGTTAGGACTGTATCAAATATTCTATATTCAGCCCTTGGTTTTTTACGTCCCAGGTGCATTATCTTGCACTTATCCACATTAAAACTCAATTGGCACAGCTCCAACCATTTTTTTAGTTTACCTAAATCATTTGTCATTTGGCTGATCCCTCCAGGAACGTCAACCCTGTTGCAAATCTTTGTGTCATCAGCAAAAAGACATACTTTTCCATTAATACCTTCTGCAATATCACTAATAAAAATATTAAATAGAATGGGTCCAAGTACTGACCCCTGAGGTACCCCACTGGTAATAAGACTTTGCGCCGAATAAACTCCATTTACCACAACCCTCTGTTGCCTGTCACTCAGCCACTGCCTAATCCATTCAACAATATTGGAATCCAAGCTCAAAGATTGCAATTTATTGAGAAGCCTTCTATGCGGAACAGTATCAAAAGCCTTACTGAAATCTAAATAAGCAAAGTCTACTGCACCACCTGTGTCTATTATTTTTGTTACCCAATCAAAAAAATCAATAAGATTAGTTTGGCATGATCTCCCTGAGGTAAACCCATGTTGTTTCTGATCCTGTAATCTATGTGTTTTTAGATGTTCAACAATCCTTTCCTTTAACATGGTTTCCATTAATTTCCCCACTACTGACGTAAGACTAACTGGCCTATAGTTCTCCGATTCCTCCCTACTACCCTTCTTGTAAATGGGCACAACATTTGCTAATTTCCAGTCTTCTGGGACGACTCCCGTTAACAGATTTATGTAACCAATCCTTGCTAACGGTTTTGCTATTACATCACTGAGCTTTTTTAATAATTTAGGGTGGATCCCATCAGGCCCCATTGACTTATTTGTCTTTACTTTAGACAGCTGCTGTAGAACCTCCTCCTCTGTAAACTGATATGTAAACGTCTCTTTAGTGTTTCCTCCTAACTGAGGTCCCTTTCCTTCCTTTTCTTCTGCAAAGACTGAACAAAAATATTCATTGAGGCAGTCAGCGAGACTTTTATCCTCTTCTACATACCTTCCTTCCTTTGTTTTTAATCTAACTAATCCTTGTTTTACTTTTCTTTTCTCGTTTATGTATCTAAAAAATGTTTTGTCCCCCTTTTTACAGACTGAGCTGTTTTCTCTTCTGCGTGTGCTTTGGAAGCTCTTATAAATTGCTTTGCCTCTTTCTGCCTAATCTTATAGGTTTGCCTATCTTCTTCACTTTGAGTTTTTTTATAATTATTGAATGCTGTCTTTTTGTTCTTCGCTATTTTGGCCACTTCTGCAGAGTACCACAGTGGTTTCTTCCCTTTTTTGTTTTTGCTAACAAGACGAATGCAATTGCCTGTGGCCTTCAATAATGCTTCCTTTAAATAATCCCATTTCTCCTGGACTCCCTTTAAACTCCTCCAGTCTGATAATGACTCCTTCACACAAAATCTCATTTTAGAAAAAGCTGTTTTTTTAAAGTCTAAAACTTTTGTTTTTGTGTGGTGCGGCTCCATCCCTGTTCTTATATTAAACCATACTGACTGGTGATCACTAGATCCCAAATTTTCACCTACAACAACGTCCGATACCAAACCTCCATTTGTGAGTATTAAATCCAATATGGCCTCTTTACGGATCGGCTCCTCAACTACTTGTGTTAGAGATAATCCCAGTAGGGAGTTTAGAATATTTGTACTCCTGGTGCACCCAGCTGTTTTGGTTTTCCAGTTCACATCAGGAAGATTAAAGTCCCCCATGATAATAACTTCCCCCTTCATTGCCATTTTGGCTATTTCCTCAAACAGCAGATTATCTAGCTCTTCTACTTGTCCAGGGGGGTCTATAGATCACACCTACATGAGCTACTGTATGTTTGCCAAATGTTAGCGTAACCCAAACTGACTCTATGTTCACCTCGCTCACTTTTATTTGATTCGTTTTTATGTTGTTTTTCACATACAGGGCCACTCCTCCTCCTTTCCTACCTTCTCTGTCTTTTCTATATAAAGAGAACCCGGTATTGTTATGTCCCAGTTATTTTTCTCACTGAACCATGTCTCTGTAACCGCCGCTAAATCTACTTTTTCAGCTGCCATCATTGCCTCCAGTTCATTGATTTTATTGACTAAACTGCGAGCATTTATAGACACGACTCTGAGCTTGTCATTTTTTTCCCCGCATGTTGCTTGCACCCTCCGATTTAGTTTTGGGGGACAATCAGGCAGATTGTTTACCATTTTGTCCCCCCTCCTAGTTTAAATATTTCTTTGTGAAACCTTTGAACTTCTCACTGAGAACATATGTTCCCCTATGAGTAAGATGCAAACCATCTTTTTTATACAGTTCCTTTCTGCTCCTATTAGAGCTATCATGGGACACAAAGCCAAATCCTTTCTCCCGACACCATTCCTGAAGCCACAAATTAAATTCCCTATTGCGCATCTGCCTATCCTGAATGTTATGCACAGGCAAAAATTCAGAGAATGACACAGTGGACGCAATCTGCTGTATTTCACCTCCAAGAACACAAAAATCTTCCTTAATCTCAGAAACCTCATTGCTAGCCAAATCATTTGTCCCTAGATGGACTAGAACATCCACTTCCCCTTGCTGCTTTGCTTGTTTGACAATATTGAGAATACGTCTCTTGTCTCTACGAGCAGTAGCCCCAGGAAGACATCTCACCAAACCACTACACTCCAGCTCAACACCTCTTATGATAGAATCACCCAGCAACAATTGCCTTCTATCATGTCCCACCTTTTCCTTTTTGTTCTTGGTTGCAGTCCTGCATACCTTAGGCATAGGGGATGGTGGTTCCTCACCTATGGTGTCTGAGCCTACTTCTGTCTCACCACTACACTCTGAAAGTGCCTCAAAAGAATTAAGAAGAGCCACAGACTGTGGGACATGCCTTCTATCCACAACTCTAAGTCTACCAGATCCTACAGTAGTCCATCTGCTGCTCCTAGGAGGCCTCTGTGGCAGTGACTTTGTAACAGTCATAGCCATAGCCTGAGTTTGTCTATCAGATAATTTACAAATCTCAGACTTCCAACAGGCAATTTCCTGCTCCAATAAAGAGAGCTGCCTACATATCAGGCACACTCCAAACCTCCAAAAATTGGACCTAAAAACAAATGCATGACAGCTCTTACACAGGACCAAGCCTGTCATTATAAAAGAATGGATTTAAACCAACAAATCTTACCTTTTTGTAGGTTTTCTACCTCCTGACTAACCTCAGACTACCTCCAGAGTATCTCCAGAAGATCTCTAAGTGCTCACTTTGAAGGCTTCACTTAGAAGGCTTCACACAAGCTGATGAAGTTGGTGCTATGCTCATAATGACATGTTAAAGTTGATGTTACTCTCATATTGGTATGATAAAGCTGGTGTTATGCTCATAATGACACGGTAAAGTTGCTGTTATGCTTATAATGTCCCGTTAAAGCTGTTGTTAACTCCTAAAACAGTTGAGCCTGTGAAAGAGATTTCTGTGGATCTAAGAAAAAGCCCCATAGCATTGCTTTAATACCCAATGCATAAATGCTGCAGTGTGCTGTATGCTACGGCTATGCTATATGTGGCTATACAGGTACATTCCTTTTGCATGCAGGGCACAGGTCATCCCCTGGCAAATATGTCCGCAAGGACACATCTCTATCTGGATAGTGTGTGACAACAACAAACATAATAAATACATAGTAACAGCAATACTCCACACGAGTAAAGGGCACAGATGTGCATTTCACATTACTTATGTCCTACAATTACCTAACATATTAATACATTCAACGACCTTGTGTGCTTCTCCATGGCAAAAATAGATCAGATAAGAACCATAATCTCAGGAATGCCGTTATCACCTATGCAGTAAGATATTCATGATGGCTATGCTCACATGTCTAACTCATTCCCTCCTGCGACTGAACAAGAGGTCTTTACACTATTACGATCCACAATCACCCTACCACCTGCCCACTCAACCCCATTCTCTCACACCTTATCAAAACACTTCCTGCATCTCTTGTACTGTCCTTGACCAACACCTTTAATCTGTCCTTAACCGTTGGGGTTTTCCCTGCTCCCCTCAAGCATGCCACTGTAATCCCAGTCCTAAAAAAGACATCTCTGGATTTGACTGGCCCCTCTAACTTCCACCCCATATCCCTACTCCCTTTAAGCTCCAAACTCCTTGAAAAGCTTGCGTATGCACATCGAATTGACTACCTCAATTCCCACTCTCTCCTTGACCCTCTACAATCTGGCTTTCGCTCCTTGCACTGGACAGAAACAGCTCTTACGAAACTATCCAATCAAGTTGTAACTGCTAAATCTAATGGGTGCTACACAAGGCTGGAATGGGCTACAAGACCAACACCAAACAGCTTGGTGAGAAGGTGACAACAGTTGGTGCGATTTTTCACAAATGGAAGAAACACAAAATAACTGTCAATCTCTCCCAGTCTTGGGCTCCATGCAAGATCTCACCTCGTAGAGTTTCAATGATCGTGAGAACGGCGAGGAATCAGCTCAGAACTACGCAGGGGGATCTTGTGAATGATCTTAAGGCAGGTGGACCATAGTCACTTAGAAAACAATTGGTAACACACTACGCTGTGAAGGACTGAAATCATGCAGCCCCAGAAAGGTCTCCCTGCTCAAGAAAGAACATGTACAGGCCCTCTGAAGTTTACCAATGAACATCTGAATGATTCAGAGGAGAACTGGGTGAAAGTGTTGTAGTCAGATGAGACCAAAATCAAGCTCTGTGGCATCAACACAACTCGCCATGTTTGGAGGAGGAATGCTGCCTATGACACCAAGAACACCATCCCCACCGTCAAACATGGAGGTGGAAACCTTATGCTTTGGGAGTGTTTTTCTGTTAAGGGGACAGAGCAATGTCAAAGGGATGATGGACGGGGCAATGTACTTTCAAATCTTAGTTCCCACAGCCAAGGCATTGAAAATGGGTCGTCGATGGGTACTCCAGCATGACAATGACCCAAAACACACGGCAAAGGCAACAACGGAGTGGCTCAAGAAAAAGCACATTAAAGTCCTGGAGTGGCCTGGCCAGTCTCCAGACATTAACCCCATAGGAAATCTGTGGAGGGAGCTGAAGGTTCGAGTTGCCATACGTCAGCCTCAAAACCTTAATGACTTGGAGAGAATTATAAAGTGACCTGTAATACACATTATGTAGGGGCTCAGCATTAGGGATGAGCTGTTCGGTTCGGAGTTCGCATCGAACATAGCCTGTTCGTATGTTCGCGAACTCCGAACATTTCCGGGTGTTCGCCGCGTGTTCGCCCACAATGCACAACAATGGACCACAATTCACTTTTCCACTGCCCTGAAGCTCGTAATTGGCTACAACCTTGCACCTGACCACAGCCAGTGCCACGCAGTATTTTGGGGTCACAAATTTCTAAAAAATATTTGGGAATTGAGGTGATATGTGTCTTGTCCCTGCCAGCAAGTATTTTGGGGGTCACAAATTTCTACAATACATTTGGGAATTGAGGTGATCTGTGTCTTGTCACACAGCCAGTGCCACGCAGTATTTTGGGGGGTCACTAATTTTTACTAAATATCTGGGAATTGAGGTGATCTGTCTCTTGTCACTGCCAGCAAGTATTTTGGGGTCACTAATTTCTACAAAATATTTGAGAATTGTTATAATCCGTGTGTTCTCACTGGCTGCCACCCATCAGGGGGTCTCACTGATTTATAGGAGGTTTCTGAGACTTGTAATCTGTGGCTTCTCACTGCCACCCATCAAGGGGTCTCACTGATTTATAGGAGGTTTCTGAGATTTGTAATCTGTGGCTTCTCACTGCCACCCATCAGGGGGTCCCACATACTTCTAGCAGATTTATGCGAATTGTAATCTGTGGCTTCTCACTGCCACCCATCAGGGAGTCACACTGATATATAGGAGGTTTCTGAGACTTGTAATCTGTGGCTTCTCACTGCCACCCATCAGGGGGTCACACTGATTTATTGGAGGTTTCTGAGACTTGGAATCTGTGGCTTCTCATTGCCACCCATCAGGGGGTCACACTGATTTATAGGAGGGATTTGTAATCTGTGTCTTGTCACTGGCTGCCAGCTATCAGGGTGTCTCACTGAGTTATACCAGAGTTCTGTAAATCTTTAATCTTTATACCAGAGTTGAATCTGAGTTCTGTATATATTTAATCTATATATCACTCACCATGTCTGAAAGAACAAAAAGGACAGGCAGACGCTCCCAGACATAGATAAGAGGGCAAGCAGCCCCTGTGTCGGGAGGCTGTGCCTCTGGTCGTGGTGGACGTGGTGCATCCTCTGCAGGGTCACGCTTGTCCTTTCTAACTGGTGCTGGCCGTCTTAAGCAGCAGCAACATACAGAGGATTTGGTGGATTGGCTAACCAGGCCTCTGCCAGCCAGGCCTGTAGTGCTTTACAGTCCACCTCAGCTGCTAAAGCATCTAATGCAGCCTCCATGTCCACAGCTACTCCTGCCGTAGCCTCGCTATCACACACGGAGGAGTCAGCTGAATTGTTAAACTACAATGACAGTGACATGCTGCTTGAGGATGCGCAGCAAGTACAGTGCTCTGATTCAATCTCTGAGGTTGAGGAAGGGAGTATAATCAACCTAGAGGAAGGGAGTGCCAGTGATAACACACAAATAACTGGCACTCATGTTGCCCCAGCAGCTGCAGCATACTGCCAAGTTGGCTCCAGTGATGAGGAGATAGGGGGTGAAGATGACATTGATGATGAGGTCACTGACTCCACCTGGGTGCCAGATCGAACAGAGGAAACAAGTGAGGAGGAGGGGGAGGAGGAGGAGGCACAGCAAACACAAGGCACAACATCCTCTATGACCAACCGTAGCACTAGCCAGTCCAAGGCATCAGATGTCAGAGCTGCTCCGGTGCAGAGCGCTGTTGTCTCAAAGCACACACGCAGGAACTCTGCTGTCTGCTGGGAGTTTTTTAAGAAATGTGCAGCAGACCCCACCGTTGCTATTTGTAATCTATGTCAGATGAGGCTTAAGCGTGGTTAAAGACACCGGACACTTGGGTACTGTCATGGAACTGACGTAGCGCTCCCCGCATCAAACCCCAAGACTTTTATTTCCATGGCGAAAACCCCAAAAGACATAGACCGCTGCTTTGGGGAAGACCTTATGCTCAGTTATATTGTGTGATTTTAAATGTATTGTCAATTGTTCATTTTTAGTTTTAAATACTTATATTTCTTTAGTTAAATGTGGTTTTTAAAAACACTACCCGCCACTAGAGTCAAATGCTTTCCTTCGTATAGAATGTACAATAGGTTTGTGTAATTTGTGGATTATGCAAAGGTGCTTTCTCTTTGTTTATCTGTTATCTGTTTACCCGTTCTGAAAGGCTGGGAGTCACATTGACTCAGCCACCCACTATCTGATTCCCTTTACAATGGGTTATGTAAATCACTGTATGTGGTCACTGTGAGGTCAAGACTGCATCTGCATACAACCAGTGGACCCAAGTGAAGACTGCAGGCTTCTTTCAGGTCCTCTCAATGGTCTTGGAACCAACCAATCAGAACCTGGGCTATGGCTAGCCACTGTGCAGAATTCACTCCAGGGGTCTGGGGGCGGGCATGGGAGATAACAATGGGACTGTACCATATAAAAGGACCGTGTATGTTCTGCTTTAGAGTATTAAAGATCCTGTGATGAACATACAGCCTGCCTGGTGTCTCTCAACTACGCTACAGCTATAATCCCTCTCAGAAGGCAGAGAGCGGCCTTCTGGAGATTCCTAACGGCTCCAGGGCAGAGGAACAGAAGCAGGCAGGTCAAGCTGCTCGAGGCGCTGAGGACAGCGCTCCCAGTAGCCGGGCTGACCGCAACGAAGGGGTGTCTGGAGAGCCAGGACAGACGGAAGGGAACGGTTCCGTCACAGGTACCACGTGCTTGAGGCGACATATGACCTCCTGCCACACATCCCGCTAGCACAAAACTTTGCGTAGGTACTCCTCCTCCTCATCTGTCTCTACCCCCACTGTATGTCCTGCCATGTCATTGCCTGCTACAACCTCCACTGACAGGGATGATGCTACAGTAATTGATTTACCAGGTCCTTCCTCACAATGTGACAGCATCCCATCAGCTGAAGATTTACGCAGTCAGATTACGTTGCCACAGCTGCTGCAGCGTAAGAAAAAATATAGTCGCAACCATCCCCCCACAGCGTCTAAATGCCAGCTTAACAAAATTACTCGCATTGCAGCTGCTGCCTTTCCAGCTGGTGGACTCTGCTCCCTTCCGTGAATTTGTTGAATGTGCTGTACCACAGTGGCAGGTTCCAAAATGCCATTACTTTTCACGCAAGGCCATTCCAGCACTACACCAGCACGTGGAAGACATTGTTATTGAGTCATTGGGAAAGTCAGTCAGCAGCAAGGTGCATGTGACTTTAGACACGTGGTCCAGCAAGCATGGACAGGGTCATTACATTTCCTTCACGGCACACTGGGTAACTCTGATTGCAGCTGGGAGGGATCCAAGACGGGGCTCTGTGCTGGAGCTTGTTCATACACCACGCCTCCAGAAAGCTGCTTGTATGAGGTATGGCTGCTCCACCACCACCACCTCTCCCTCTTCCTCCTCCTCCTTCTGTGTCTCTGGCGAAGTGGCAGTTAAACCGGCACCTGACAGGGTCTACGCAAAGGCTCAAGCAAAAAGAAGCCATACTGTGCTTGAGCTGGTTTGTTTAGGGGACAGGAGCCACACTGAGCCAGAAATTCTGTCAGCTCTGCAGGGCCAGGTGCAGAGATGGTTAACACCACGCCAGCTTCAGCTGGGAATGATTGTCTGTGATAATGGCAGCAACCTTCTCTCCGTCCTACGCAAGGGTAAATTGATGCATGTACCATGCCTAGCACCTGTCCTAAATCTAGTGGTACAGCGTTTCCTAACCAAGTACCCAGGCCTGGCTGAGCTTCTCAGCCAGGCCAGAAAAGTCTGCAGCCACTTCAGACGGTCATTCCCAGCAAGCGTTCGCCTGGCAGAAATTCAAAGAGAATTCCACCTTCCCACAAACCGCCTGATCTGTGACATGCCCACCAGGTGGAACTCGACATTATCAATGCTGCAGCGTCTGCACAAGCAGCAGAGGGCCATCAACGAGTACCTGTGTGAGTATGGCACAAGGACAGGTTCAGGTCAACTTGGCTTCCCCCCCCAGTGGCTGATGATCAAGGATCATGCGCTGTACTGTCACCATTTGAGGAGGCAACGAGGATGGTGAGCAGGGACAGTGCATGCATCAGTAACACAATTCCTTTAGTGTTCCTGCTGGAGCACACTCTGTGGGGAATTATAGATGTGGCTCTAGAGGCAGAGCAGCGGGAGTAAGAGGAGGCCTTCCCTAGCTCTGAAGGCCCCAGTCTTTCCGCAGACAGCATCCCAGCGTGTCCTCCTCAGATCAGACAGGAGGAGGATGAGGAGGAGGAATATTTAAGTAGTGGGGGGCATTGAAGGTGGGGATTCCTCAAAGGAGGGTTTCATGTGCCCAGAAACAAAAGGGCTAGTGCGTGGCTGGGAGGGGGAAGTGCACAATGGGGTCATCCTCATTGACCAGGAAGACTCGGAAGCTAATGCCACCTCCAACCTATGCTGCATGGGCTCCCTTATAATGCAAAATCTGCTAAAGGACCCCAGGATTCGTGCTATCAAGGAGAGGGATCATTACTGGTTGGCTACCCTTTTAGATCCACGATACAAGGGTAAAGTTGCAGAGCTTATCCTGCCCGCACAGAGGGAGCACAGGATGAAAAAACTTGAGGACGCTCTAAAGCGACACTTGTGTAACACCTTTCCAGGCACTGGTAGGTTAACAAGTGATGACACACATGCTTCTGAGGCTGCGGATGATCAGAGGAATAGTGGTGAAGGCCAGGGCCACTTGAATGATGCTTTTTTAAAAATTTTACGTCCACAACGCCCAGGGACGTCAAATGTAGGCACCCATTGCCAGCGTCTTCACCGTATGGTGCAGGACTACCTAGGGGCAAGGGCAGACCTGGATACCTTTCCAGCAGATGATCCACTGGCTTACTGGGTGTTGAGATTGGATCACTGGCCAGAACTTAGCCAATATGCTATGCAGCTACTAGGTTGCCCTTCATCCAGCATGCTATCTGAAAGGACGTTCAGTGAGGCTGGAGGTCTTGTCACAGACAAAAGAGTGCGTCTGTCCACCGACTCTGTAGACCGGCTGACATTTATAAAAAATGAATCAGTCCTGGATCAGCAGCTATCAATCCCCTGATGCTGACGTAACGGAATAGATCAGGGATGTCTTCTGCATTCACAAAACCTCCACCACTGAACTCTTCCACAATACCACAAAAGGGTTACGGTGTGAAGGCACTTGCTGCAATGAAAGGCACAATATTTGGGTGCACTGATGCCTGTACCAGATTTAAATAATTTGAATTTTTTGGAACGCAGGGTCCAACCCTGCACTCTTCCACATTATCACAGAGGGGTTACGGTGTGATGGCACTGTTGCCGACAATAAAAGCCCAGTTTTAAAGCACCTATTGTTACTTTCATCCAAAGCCTGCATAAGTTTCACCATAATTTAGCCAAAAAATCACTAAACTTGTTCTGCGCGTCCGAAAATGCCTTTCATACAGACTGCCGCCCCAAGCAGTTGTTTATGAATAGATTAAAGGAAAAGCATTTACCGTCATTTGAAATGTCATTTTTTTGTTTTTAAATGTTTCTATACATCCTACAAATCTGCCACTTCACAGGCAGGTTATGGGGACCTCCTAGGCATGATATTTGAAGGAATTTCTCTTTTTTTTTAACCCTTATTTCATGGAAAACTCACTGTCCCTTTAAATACTTTTTAAAAAAACTTTTTGTCCTTGTTTCCTGTCCCCCAGGGCACTACCGGGACCCCCATATACCTTTTATGGCAAATATCTTGCATATATGCCCTCTTGGAGGGCACTCTGAAAACCGAACTTTTGACTCCCATTGACTTGCATTGAGTTCGGTTTGCATTCGAACTCGAACTCTCGAAATTGTTGGAGTTTGAATGCGAACCGAACATGGGGGTGTTCGGCTCATCCCTATTTGGCAGCTGAGGTGGACTGTAAAGCACTACAAGCCTGGCTGGCAGAGGACTCAGAGGATGAGGATGGCCTGGTTAGCCAATCCACCAAATCCTCTGTATGTTGCTGCTGCTTAAGACGGCCAGCACCAGTTAGAAAGGACAAGCGTGCCCCTGCAGAGGATGTACCATGTCCACGACGACCAGAGGCACAGCCTCCCGACACAGAGGCTGCTTGCCCTCTTTTCTGTGTCTGGGAGCATCTGCCTGTCCTTTTTGGTCTTTCTGACATGGTGAGTGATATATAGATTAAATATATACAGAACTCTGATTCAACCCTGTTAGATGGCAGCCAGTGACAAGACACAGATTACAATTCCCAGAAACCACATATAAGTCATTGAGACCCCCTGATAGGACCCCCTGACAGCTGGCAACAGTGACAAAACACAGATTACAATTCACAGAAATCTGCTAGAAGTATGTGGGACCCCCTGATAGCTGGCAGTGAGAAGTCACAGATTACAATTCCCAGAAACCTCCTATAAATCAGTGAGACCCCCTGATGGGTGGCAGTGAAAACACACAGATTAGAACAATTCCCAGATATTTTGTATAAATGACTGACCACCAAAATAGTTGGTGGCGGTGAGAACAAAGATTAGAACAATTCCCAGAAATTTTGTAGACATGAGACCCCCCCCATAGCTGCTGGCACGCTGGCAGTGAGAACACACACTAACACAACAATCTCCTCTCAAAAAACACTTGTTGGGGCTGTGTGAAGCATTATATAGTGTGCTGTGGGACTTAGCTCTGTAAGCCCATGATTGGGCAAAATTTTCCCAATCAGGACTCTGAGCCATGATTGGCATAGTCTTGCACCTGTCTTGCACCTAAACTGTGGTCAGGTGCAAGGCTGTAGCCAATTACAAGCTTCAGGCCAGTGGAAAAGTGCATTGTGGTCCATTGTGGTGCATTGTGGGCGGATATGCTGCGAACACGCGGAAATTTTCGAAGTTCGCGAACATATGAACTGGCGATGTTTGAAGCGAACTCCGAACACATCAAACTGAACAGCTCATCACTAGTCTCAATACGGCACTGTAGTGAAGGCCTGCTTCAAGTCCTCAAAAGCCTGTGTGGCCAAGGGGGTTACACTTCTGGTTGTGGGAACCCTTTTTAGTCATGGCTGTTATGGGTGCAACCAGGGCGGAGAAGTTCTTAATGAATCTTTTGTAATAGTTTGTGAAACCCATAAATCTTTGGATGCACTTTAAACCTTGGGGTAGGGGGCGGTCAAGGATAGCAGACAGTTTGGAGTCCATTTTGAAATCTTCAGGAGTAATAACATTGCTGAGAAAATTCACTGTGGTTATGTCAAACTGTCATTTCTCTAGTTTACAATAAAGACCATTCTTCAGTAATTGCTTAAGGACCGTACGAACGTGTATATGGTGAGTGTCAAGGTCCGAGGAAGTAATTCAATTTGTCATCAAGATATATGATAACAAAGGATTGTAAAAAATGGCTTAGGACATCGTTCAGAAAGTCTTGAAAGACAGACGGGGCGTTACACAACACAAAGGGCATCACAAGATATTTATAGTACCGCTCCTGGTATAAAGGCTGTCATCCATTCGTGATCAAGTTTGGTGTATACCTTGGAGCCTCTTAATCTGTTGAATAATTCAGTTATCAATTGTATGGCTATACTGTGGCAGACTCAGCAGTCAATGGGCAGTTGGGGCTAGCCTCCTTCCTTCCTACTGACTATGGTCCAATGTTCTACCTGGAGTTTGCAAATTGTTTGCCTAGGGAATAGGGATGAGCATTCGGTTCGGATCTGTTCGGAGTTCGATTCGAACATCGCCTGTTCGCATGTTCGCGAACTATGAACATTTCCGTGTGTTCGCCCAAAATGGACCACAATGCACTTTTCCACTGGCCTGAAGCTTGTAATTGGCTACAGCCTTGCACCTGACCACAGGTCAGGTGCAAGACAGGTTCAAGACTATGCCAATCACGGCTCAGAGTCCTGAATGGGCAAATTTTGCCCAATCATGGGCTCACAGAGCTAAGTCCCGCAGCACACTATATAAGGCTTCCCTGCCTGCAGCCCCGGCATCTGTGTTTGCAGGAGTGAATCAGAGAGGAGAGGAGATTGTTCTGTTAGGGTGTATCTGTGATGTTGGGGGGAGATTTCTGGGAATTAGAATCTGTGTTTGCACTGCCAGGCTATCAGGGACAGGGTGTATCAGTGAGTTGTAGGAGAGTTCTGGGAATTTTAATCTGTGTTGGCACAGCCTGTTATCAGTGTGTTTCAGTGAGTTATACCACAGTTCAGCAAATTAGAATCTGTCTTGGCACAGCCAGGCTATCAGGGACAGTGTGTATCACTGACATAGCATTGTTCTGGAAAATCTGTATATCTTTAATCTAATTCTAGATACCATACAATAACACAGTTTAATCAGAGTTCATCTGTTTATCTATTCAGAGTTGAATCTGTGTCTTGCCAGGTATCAGGGTGTTGCAGCCTGCAGGAGAGGAAGTGAATCAGAGAAAGAGTAGAGGACATCGGCAGCCTTGCAGGGAAAATATCAGCAAAATCGCTGACTTATAGCAGAGTTTTGATTATCTTTAATCTTTATACCAGAGTTGAATCAGAGTTCTGTATATCTTTAATCTATATATCACTCATCATGTCAGAAAGACCAAAAAGGACAGGCAGACACTCCCAGACACAGATAAGAGGGCAAGCAGCCTCTGTGTCGGAAGGCTGTGCCCCTGTTCGTCGTGGACATGGTGCATCCTCTGCGTGGGCACGCTTGTCCTTTCTAACTGGTGCTGGACGTCTTAAGCAGCAGCAACATACAGAGGACATGCTGCCCTCAAGCACACAGGAGAGGCTGGAAGCCCCCAACGTTACACAAATAAAGAGTGGCCTCTGCCCTTCTTTGCGTCAGTCTTGTTACCTCAATGGGAAGACAGAAGGGACAGCACTCTCATGGCACAATATCAGATAGTAAAATATTTATAAAAAGTGGGGTGCGTATACAATCACCGATTAAGGAGCCTTCGAAATCCAGGCTCAACTTTTAGGTGTATGGTGCTTCTCATGGGTGAGCACCTTGACCTCTTTACCTGCTTGCTCGATGTCTGGAGGATGATTGACTGTTCAGAGTCTGCTGTGCTGAAATTTCCTCTGTATATGAGCAGAAGTTGTCTGCTCATCTCAGGCCATAAGAGGTACTCGCCACCAGTTGCACCCAGGGCTGGGCCGTTACAGGGCCGTTACATTTCCTTCACGGCACACTGGTTAACTCTGCTTGCAGCTGGGAGGAATCCAGGACAAGGCTCTGTGCTGGAGCTTGTTCATCCACCATGCCTCCAGAAAGCTGCTTATATGAGGTCTGTCTGCTCCGCCACCTCTTTCTCCTCCTCCTTCTCTGGCAAAGTGGCAGCTAAACCGACGCGTGGCAGGGGCTACGCAATGGCTCAAGCAAAAAGATTCCATACTGTGCTTGAGCTGGTTTGTTTAGGGGACAAGAGCCACACGGGGCCAGAAATTCTGTCAGCTCTGCAGGGGCAGGCGCAGAGATGGTTAACACCACGCCAGCTTGAGCTGGGAATGGTCGTCTGTGATAATGGCAGCAACCTTCTCTCCGCCCTACGCAAGGGTAAATTGACGCATGTACCATGTCTAGCACACATCTTAAATCTAGTGGTACAGCGTTTCCTAACCAGGTACCAGGTGGAACTCGACATTGGCAATGCTGCAGCGTCTGCACATGCAGCAGAGGGCCATCAATGAGTACCTGTGTGAGTATGGCACAAGGACAGGTTCAGGTCAACTTAGTTTCCCCCCCGCAAAGGCTGATGATCAAGGATGCATGCACTGTACTGTCGCCATTTGAAGATGCAACGAGGATGGTGAGCAGGGACAGTGCATGCATCAGTGACACAATTCCTTTAGTGTTCCTGCTGGAGCGCACTCTGCAGGGTATTATAGATGTGGCACTAGAGGCAGAGCAGTGGGAGGAAGAGGAGGCCTTCCCTAGCTCTGAAGGCCCCAGTCTTTACGCAGACAGCATTCCTGTGGGTCCTCACATCAGACAGGAGGAGGATGAGGAGGAGGAGTAATATTTAAGTAGTGGGGGCATTGAAGGTGGGGATTCCTCAAGGGTGGCTATTGTGTGCCCAGAAACCCAAGGAGTAGTACATGGCTGGGAGGAGGAAGTGCACGATAGGGTCATCCTCATTGACCAGGAAGGCTCGGAAGCTAATGCCACCTCCAACCTACGCTGCATGGGCTCCCTTATTATGCAAAGCCTGCTTAATGACCCAGGATTCGTGCTATCATAGAGAGGGATCATTACTGGTTGGCAAGCCTTCTTGATCCACGATACAAGGGTAAAGTTGCAGAGCTCATCCTGTCTGCACAGAGGGAGGACAGGATGAAACAACTTGAGGACGCTCTAAAGCGACACTTGTTTAACACCTTTCCAGGCACTGGTAGGTTACCAAGTGATGACACAGGTGCTTCTGAGGCTGCTGTTTATCAGAGGAAGAGCGGTGAAGGGGGCTGCTTGACTGATGCCTTTTCCAATTATTTTAGTCCACGACGCCCAGGGACATCAAATGTAGGCACCCATTGCCAGCGTCTTCACCATATGGTGCAGGACTACCTAGGGGTAAGGGCAGACCTGGATACCTTAACAGCAGATGATCCACTGGCTTACTGGGTGTTGAGATTGGATCACGGACCAGAACTTAGCCAATATGCTATGGAGCTACTAGGTTACCCTTCATCCATCGTGCTTTCTGAAAGGACGTTCAGTGCTGCTGGAGGTTTTGTCACAGACAAAAGAGTGCGTCTGTCCACCGACTCTGTAGACCGGCTGACATTTATAAAAATGAATCAGTCCTGGATCAGCAGCTATCAATCCCCTGATGCTGACATAACGGAATAGATCGGGGATGTCTTCTGCATTCACAAAACCTCCACCACTGAACTCTTCCACAATA
This sequence comes from Leptobrachium leishanense, assembly GCA_009667805.1. Classification (NCBI taxonomy): domain Eukaryota; kingdom Metazoa; phylum Chordata; class Amphibia; order Anura; family Megophryidae; genus Leptobrachium; species Leptobrachium leishanense. The sequence goes on from RXON01000169.1 coordinate 50,578, forward strand.
CCACAAAGGGGTTACGTGTGAGGCACTTGCTGCCACCAAAGGCACAATATTTGGGTGCACTGCCACTGATGCCTATACCAGATTCATATCATTTTAATATTGGACTGCTGGGTCCAACCCTGCACTCTTCCACAATACCACAGAGGGCTTACAGTGTGACGGCACTGTTGCCGACACTAAAGGCCCAATTTTAAAGCACCTATTTTTACTTTCATCCAAAGCCTGCATAAGTTTCACCATGATTTAGCCCAAAAATTACTAAACTTGTTCTGTGTGACCTAAAACGTCTCCTCTTTTCATACAGGCTGCCGCACCAAGCAGTTGTTTATGAATAGTCTTAGATTAGAGGGGCAAAGGTTTAAAAGTAACATCAGGAAGCATTATTTTACTGAGAGGGTGGTGGATACATGGAACAGTCTTCCAGTAGAAGTGGTAGAGGCCAAAACAGTAATTGAATTTAAGCAAGCATGGGATAGGCATAAGGCTATCCTAAACAAAAGATAAATCCAGGTAAAGTATCCATGTAATTGGGCAGACTAGATGGGCCGAAAGGTTCTTATCTGCCGACATTTTTCTATGTTTCTATGTTTCTATGAATAGATTAAAGGAAAACCATTTACCATCATTTGAAATGTCATTTTTTTGTTTTTAAATGTTTCTATACATCCTACAAATCCGCCACTTCACGGGCAGGTTATGGGGACCTCCTAGGCACGATATTTGAAGGAATTTTTCATTTTTATTCTTAACCTTTATTTCATGGAAAACTCACTGTTCCTTTAAAAACGTTTTTTTTTAACTTTTGTCCTAGTTTCCTGTCCACCAGGGCACTACCCGGACCCCCATACACCTTTTATGGCAAATATCTAGCATATATGCCCTCTTGGAGGGCACTCTAAAAATCGAACGTTTGGGTCCCACTGATTTACATTGAGTTCGGATCGTGTTCGAGTTCGAACTCGAACTTTTGAAATTGTTTGAGTTCGAAGTTGAACCGAACACGGGGGCGTTCGGCTCATCCCTACTAGGGAATCCAGGATTTATGTTGAACTGTGTCTTGGCATCCTCATGGGCATCCCTCACCCTTTGGGGACATGTTTTCCAGCATGTAGACTGGTGAGGGGGGGGGGGATTTCTCTTAGCAGCCAGATTAAGATATTTGTTGCCTAGTGACTGTGTAAACTGTCCATTGTTTAACCAGAATGAATGTCTCTTCCCTTGTCCTATAATTGGATTAATGTTTAAAGGTTTGTACGTCATGCAATTAACCCACTTGAGTCCCAAGTATAATAGTTGCGCTATTATTTTATTTGACAAAAGAAGCTTTATTTAAATAGTGCCGCTCAAACACCCACGTGTATCCCGCACTCATTAATTGTATATCAAATATATCAGGAAAAAAATAGTCTAGGTGAGAGCACACATTAACACACCAAATGGAGTGCAATAAATCATGTATCTTATGTCCCACAGAAAACAGATACAATGCTACTTATCTTCAAGGCGTATAAACAAATTTCAAACGCATCCCCTTTTTCTTATGTTCCACAAGTTCAAACCTAATACAGTTCAATACATAAAAAAAATGGACACATAATGGTATAGTATCACGTACTCTTACTAATTTGTATATAGACAAACGAAATTCACTCACAATGTAGGAGCCTCTGAGGCTCTTACCCATACTTCACGATCGTCAAAATGTATTGATGTTCACCACACTTTCAATATCTATAATCTCCAAAAAAAAGGAGATGGTCCATTGCGTAATCATCGTTTTCAATAGGGTATAGATAGAGAGATCATATGTATTCACATTTAAATGAGCCTCTTCAAATAAGTGGCATAGTAGTGTCGCCTTTGACTTATCAAGGGGTCTCGCCCTTCCAGTTCTTGTCTGGGTTATACCTTACTGGAATGGTTGTATAACGGTTAGCCCCTGCTTGGGCCATCGTGGTGGCTTGGAACATGGGATGAAGCCCTTAAGGAAGATGAGTTACTGACTGGCCACAAGGATAGACTGATTTCTCCAAAACCAAGGAGCACCAAAAAACAGAACTGAATTGCCACTAAGCTCCGAAGGTTTCAAGACCGACAGACCACTTAGGACACGCTCAGAAACACAAAGATACGCCTGACAGTCCATGAATTGAGCAGGCTGCAGGGCAGTCAACAAAACAGACAGACTACACTAAAGAGGTCCTTATAAGCGGCCTCTGAATAATACTAGACTAAGACAGACAAGGTACATGAAACATTCAAGAATACAGACAGAGGTTGGCAACAGATCAGCATATACAGTACCAGGAGTAGGCAGAAGGGATAGTCAGGAAACACAGCCAAGGTCAAAACCAGAATACGATGAGACAGGAATGCTTTGCAGCAACACAGGGAACATGAACTAAACAGAACCACCATGAAACTCCACAAACCGTCAATGAGGCTCTGTGCTGCTGGGATATTTATAGGGAGTGGGTCTGTGTGATTGGGCCATGTGACCCCAGACCAGGAGATGACCTCAGAATCCCTGAAAAGCCCCAAACAGCACGGCCAAACACATCACAAGGAAAAAACAGACATGAAGGCCCTTCACCACCAGGGGGCACAGTCAAAACCAGGGAAAATGTAACAGGTTGTCCCCTCCAGGACGTTCCGGCTGAATGGAAAAGTGGATCCAATATATCATAAAAAAGGATCTTTATTAAAAACAATTAATAAAACAAAGAGGGCCCTATTACAATGTTCACGCTAAAACGGGGACACTAAGGAGAAAAAAGGTCACAGGACCTGCAGGATCTCGCCTCGTGAGATCCGTCAGGTCGGCGAAGTGATCTACAGATGGAGACTGAGGGTCTTTTTCCCTCAGTCTCCCTCTGCTCCTGGCGGCAAGAAGAGGCGGATGCAGCTGCCATTCTCGCCGCGGGATTGGATGTGAGAATGTGTTTTTTTCTTTTGAGGGGGGGGGGTTGCTGGTGCTGACTGATTCTGCAGAAGTGGAATCCGTTAAACACAGCCAGGACCTGGTGCTAACGTTCGAGTTAACCGCAGAGCGGACGTTAGTTAGTGTTAGTACTTTGTAATCCTAACGCTTATTAACACTTTGCGCTCCCCATGTTAAGCATAGGGAGCTGCTCTGTAATCAAAAAATAAAATACCAGTCTGGACCTGATCAAATCCCAGCAATGCTGCTGAAAATCAGTGCGCCGGCAATTGCAAAACCTGTCGCAACCCTAATCAATGAATCACTGGCAACTGGAAACATACCCAAACTCTGGAAGACTGCGAGAGTGGTACCTATCCATAAAAGTGGTGACAGTACTTTGGTATCCAACTACCGTCCAATATCATTGCTCCCCATTATGTCACAAATTTTGGAAAAATGCGTCTACACACAATTACGTGATTATTATCAATCTTCAAACTATTTAACCCCAGATCAATCCGGCTTTTGTTCAAATCACTCAACTACAACCCCCCTTTTAAAAGTTTGTAATGATACCCAAGCGGGCATGGAACAAGGAAACCTAACTGGAGCATCTTCCTTGATTTTGCCAAGGCCTTTGACACAGTAGACCATGGCATCTTGTTAGAAAAACTTAAAGACTCTGGTATTGGTGATCGCACGCTAACCTGGTTTGAATCATATGTATCCAACCGATTGCAACATGTGTCAATTTCTGGCAGCTCCTCCCTCCCGCTCCCAGTCACTTGCGGTGTACCCCAAGGCTCAATACTCGGCCCCCTGCTATTCACAATATTCATAAATGATCTGCCGAACATCTGCAAAGCCTCAACTGTACACATGTACGCAGATGACACCGTAATCTATACCAGCAAACCAGATCTTCCACAGCTGGAGGCCGTGCTGCAAAAACAATTCACAGAGGTAGAAAAGTGGATCACAGATAAGAAAACTTTTTCTAAATACCGACAAAACTGTAGCAATGCTCTTTGGAACAGCACCTAAACTACATTAACTGCAAAATCCCCATCGACATGTCAGGATAAAATCAAATGGCACACTAACCACAGTCACTTCTCTCAAATATCTAGGTATGTGGTTGGACCCAAATCTATCCTTTGGCCCCCACATCGAAAAACTCTCATCTAAACTTTACCCCAAACTAGGTGCCCTGTACAGAAACAAATCCTGCCTGAGCCCCGCGGTAAGAAAACAGATTGTACAACACATGCTTATGCCGGCTATTGAATACAAGGATGTAGTGTACGCAGCCGCCCCGCAAACACACCTTCAGAAACTTACCACATTGTATAACTCATTCTGCCGCTTTGTGCTACAATGTAACTACATGACCCACCATTGTGACATGTTAAAAGAGCTAAACTGGCCGTCGCTGGAATCTAGATGCACCCTTCACCTTTCCAGCCTGGTGTTTAAGAGATTTTCTGGGAAGCTGCCACCCTACCTGAATAGGCTGCTTCCCCTAGCAGCTCCCTCATCGTATAACCTCCGATCCAGGACCAGTACCTTACTTGCAATACCACAATACAAAAAGAAAGTGGCTCGATCCTCATTTTCCTACAGAGCACCACAGTTATGGAATAACCTTCCAGACACCATCAAATCTTCCCCCAGTCTTAAGTCACTCAAGAGCTCCTTATTAACATACCTCGGTACTGAATGCACCTGTAAACATGTAACATAGTAACTATACTACTTACATATTTATTTTCTGTGTTAATCTGTATATTTGTGTTTTGTTCTTAATATCTTACATTTATTACTTTGTATTTTTGTAACAACTGTAACAATTCAATGTGCTTGAATCCAGGACATACTTGAAAACGAAAGAAATCTCAATGTATTCTTCTTGGTAAAATACTTAGCAAATAAATAAATAAATGTACAGTAACCTCGGGCTGAAAAGTGCAAGATCTGAATCGCTAACAGATTTTTTAACCCGTTAGTGTTTGGATTGTATTATGGTGCCCATGCGCTAGGGCCACCAAGGCTAACGTTAATGCTCACACAGGTGAGCGCTAACGTTAGCGTTATGAATGTAATAGTGCCCAGAATATGTTTAAAAATAACCAGAGAAGGGTTTTGCCTGCTTTTCTACAGGTTTCCTCAGTCTGTGCTTTCCTTTAATGAATCCAAAATAAATTTTTACCCGCCGGTATGATCCTCTGTGGCTGCGTCTTTCCACTTACATTCACGTACATTTCAAATGTCCACTTCTGGTTTGTGCTCCATTGAACTCTTCCGGCGTGCTTTTAAACGGTCGTTCCATTAAGCCGTTCATGTGTCAAAGTTACCCACCACTGCCTATCGGCATAACCCTGTCATGTCTATACAAAATATGTAGAGTTACCATGTATTGATCGTAGAAGTCAAGTCCCAAAACTATATTAACCACTTCCCTGCAAAGGACGCGCTCAGCTTGCAGAAGACGTGCTGAGCGTGTCCTCACTTTGCATTGGTATTTTGGCCGATCGCTGTGGTCTCCTGGTTGCGATGACATCTTTCTCAGTCACCCCCTTCCAGAGCAGGGAGAGTGCCTGAAGGGGAGGGGGGTCCTTAGGATCCCTCTCCCTCCCCATCGATAATGGTCACAGAAAAAAGGCAGGCACCACTTGGAAGGGCACAGTCTGCCCTACACAGTGATGCCTGCCTTTAAACAAATATGTGCTGGATCGCGATTCATCGCCAATCGACACCCGATCGTGGTCCTCTCCTGGAGGTGGCTGACATCTTAGATGTCAGTCAAGCCTCTGGGACCCCCCCCCCCAACTGACGTCATTGCGCTGGATGCGATGACGTCTGTTTGGGAGTTAGCAGTTCCTAAGGACCCCTGTATCTCCTGATCGGTGGCAGCTAGAGGGTCATGTTTGGTATCATTGGAAAGGCCATAGCATGTTTGGTGTAAATTATATTTTTTAAAAATAATAACTAAATAAAAATAAAAATAGAAAACTAGAAATTAATTTTTTCCTTTTTTTTATTTATTAATGAAGCACTATTGTTCACTTTTAAATTATAACTTGACACAATGATGCTGCACTAACGAAAAGAACATTTTCTCCAGTTTTAGCTAAAATGGCGTATTTTCTCCAAAAAATACAGTACTGGTTTCCCATTTTTAATATTTTTAGCACGCGTACCCTATAGAATATAACCACAAAGGCTTGCATAATTAAATGTGAAAAAATAACTTTACATTTTATTGAAAATTCAAATTTTTTAAAAATTTGTTAGACTATTCTGTCAGGACATGACAAACAGTGGCAAGAAAAAGTATGTGAACCATTTGGGATTACGTGGAGTTTTGCATGAATTGGTCATAAAATGTGCTCGGATCTTCATCTAAGTCACAACAATTTGAAAAACACAGTCTGCTTAAAATAACACAACACAAACATTATATGTTTTCATGTGTTTATTGAACATAACATGTAAACATTCACAGTGCAGGGTGGAAAAAGTATGTGAACCCCTAGCCTAATGACTTCTCCAAGAGCTAATTGGAGCCAGGAGTGAGCCAACCATGAGTCCAATCAGTGTGATATTATTGGATGTGTTTCTGAAAGCTGTCCTGCCCTTTAAAAACACACACCAGTTTTGGGTTTACTGGTTTCAAGGAGCACTGCCTGATGTGAACCATGCCTCGCAGAAAAGAGCTCTCAGAAGACCTACGATCAAGAATTGTTGACTTGCATGAAGCTGGAAAGGGTTACAAAAGTATCTCCAAAAGCCTTGATGTTCATGTGTCCAAGGTAAGACAGACTGTCTACAAATGGAGAAAGTTCAGCACTGTTGCTACTCTCCCTAGGCGTGGTTGTCCTGTAAAGATGACTGCAAGAGCACAGCACAGAATGCTTAATGAGGTAAAGAAGAATCCTAGAGTGTCAGCTAAAGACTTACAGAAATCTCTGGCACATGCTAACATTTTTGTTGACACATCTACAATAAGGAAAACATTACTACTGTCCACAGCACTACTGGCAAATTATTCTGTGGACAGATGAAACCAAAATTGAGTTGTTGGGAAAAAACACACAACACTATGTGTGGAGAAAAAAAGGCACAGCACACCAACATCAAAACCTCATCCCCACTGTAAAACATGGCAGAGGGAGCATCATGGTTTGGGGCTGCTTTGCTGCCTCAGGGCCTGGATGGATTGTTGTCATTGATGGAAAAATGAATTCCAGAGTTTATCAAGACATTTTGCAGGAAAACGTAAGACCATCTGTCCGCCAACTGAAGCTCCGCAGAGGATGGGTGATGCAACAGGACAATGACCCAAAGCATACAAGTAATTCAACAAAAGAATGGTTTCAACAAAACAAAATGTGCCTTCTGGAGTGGCCCAGTCAGAGTCCTGACCTCAACCCGATTGAAATGCTGTGGCATGACCTTAAGAGACTGATTCACACCAGACATCCAAAGAATATTGCTACACTGAAAAAGTTTTGTGAAGAGGAGTGGTCCAAAATTACTCCAGATCGTTGTGCAGGTCTGATCTGCAACTACAGGAAACGTTTGGTTGAGGCTATTGCTGCCAAAGGAGGGTCAACCAGTTATTAAGTCCAAAGGTTCACATACTTTTTCCACCCTGCACTGTGATTGTTTACATGTTATGTTCAATAAACACATGAAAACATGTACAGGGTTATTCAGAGAGTGTGAAAAGCAGGAGAATGACTGGAGAATGAAAAATTCTAGATCAAAATAGCCAAACCAGGAAAATTCTCCCTTTCATCTCACTTTCCAAATCGGCTATTTTGACCTAGAATTTTTCATTCTCCAGTCATTCTCCTGCTTTTCAAGCTCTCTGAATAACCCTGATAATGTTTGTGTTGTACTATTTTAAGCAGACTGTGTTTTTCAAATTGTTGTCACTTAGATGAAGATCAGAGCACATTTAATGACCAATTCTTGCAAAACTCCACGTAATCCCAAAGGGTTCATATACTTTTTCATGCAACTGTCTATGTTATCGGACATTAATAGACATAAGGTGCAGAGTACAAAGTCTGTACACACCCTGCCATCAACTTTTTGATAACCGCAGCCGGATGTTAATCAGCGTTTGCGTTTGGATCGTAATATGCGGTAGACACCGCAGCTAATGTTAATGCTCACGCAAGTGTCATTAACGTGTCAGGAATTAACGTCAGGAATGTAATGTGGCCCATAGTTGGTGCTAACATTAGCGCTCACCTGAGTGGGCGTTATCGTTAGCCCTGGTAGCCACCGCATATTACAATCCAAACGCTAACGGGTTAAGAAACCCGTTAGCGTTTGGTATCTTGCGCTTTTCAACGCGAGGTTACTGTACTTTTGCTCTCCCTATACTTAACATGGGGAGCGCAAAGTGTTAATCAGCGTGAGGTTTACAAAGTCCTAGCGCTGATTAACATCCGGCTGCGGTTATCAAAAAGTTGATGGCAGGGTGTGTACAGACTTTGTACTCTGCACCTTATGTCTATTAATGTCCGATAATATATACAGTTGCAAGAAAAAGTATGTGAACCCTTTGGGATTACGTGGAGTTTTGCATGAATGGGTCATTAAATGTGCTCTGATCTTCATCTAAGTGACAACAATTTGAAAAACACTGCTTAAAATAATACAACACAAACATTATATGTTTTCATATGTTTATTGAACAGAACATGTAAACGTTCTGTCATGCCTGCTACTGCTCCTGCAGTACGGCCTTCCCAACAAAGAGGGGGGCGCCAGTCTTTGAATCAGGCCACTTTGTATGCCACACCTGGTCAGGGATCTAGGCCTTTAAATATCAGTTCCAGTCTGTGCTCTGAGCCCTGACGTGGTTATTTCTAGCCTTCAGTGCGTTTCTACAGCTTATGCTTATTGATTTTCTGGTTTGACTTCTGGCTTGTATTTTGACTGTGTTTTCTGTATTATCCCTTGGCATATGTTTACCTCGTGTACCGACCTCTGGCTTGTTTATACTACGATATCTCTCCTGCCCCTAATCTGTACTTCTGTATATTCTAGATTAGTACCTGGCCATTCCAAGGACCAGCTTCTCAGTTTAGGGTTCTTTCTTGCCTTTCTGGGTTTTGTCTGTGTGCTGGGTGACCCTATATCCTTACACGTTCACAGTGCAGGGTGGAAAAAGTATGTGAACCTTTGGACTTAATAACTGGTTGACCCTCCTTTGGCAGCAATAACCTCAACAAAACGTTTCCTGTAGTTGCAGATCAGACCTGCACAATGATCTGGAGTAAAAACTGTTTCAGTGTAGCAATATTCTTGGGATGTCTGATGTGAATCGCTCTCTTAAGGTCATGCCACAGCATTTCAATCAGGTTGAGGTCAAGACTCTGACTGGGCCACTCCAGAAGGCGTATTTTGTTTTGTTGAAGCCATTCTTTTGTTGAATTACTTGTATGCTTTGGGTCATTGTCCTGTTGCATCACCCATCCTCTGCGGAGCTTCAGTTGGCGGACAGATGGTCTTACGTTTTCCTGCAAAATGTCTTGATAAACTCTGGAATTAATTTTTCCATCAATGACAACAATCCGTCCAGGCCCTGAGGAAGCAAAGCAGCCCCAAACTATGATGCTGCCTCCGCCATGGTTTACAGTGGGGATGAGGATTTGATGTTGGTGTGCTGTGCCTTTTTTTCTCCACACTAACAGGGTTATTCAGAGAGCGTGAAAAGCAGGAGAATGACTGGAGAATGAAAAATACTAGGCCAAAACAGCCAAACCAGAAAAATTCTCCATTTCATCTCACATTCCAAATCGGCTATTTTGACCTAGAATTTTTCATTCTCCAGTCATTCTCCAGTCATTCTCCTGCTTTTCACGCTCTCTGAATAACCCTGATAGTGTTGTGTGTTTTTTCCAAACAACTCAATTTTGGTTTCACCTGTCCACAGAATATTTTGCCAGTAGTGCTGTGGAACATCCAGGTGCTCTTTTGCAAACTTCAAACGTGCTGCAATATTCTTTTTGGACAGCAATGGCTTCCTCCGTGGTGTCCTTCCATGTACTCCATTGTTGTTTAATGTTTTCCTTATTGTAGATGTGTCAACAAAAATGTTAGCATGTGCCAGAGATTTCTGTAAGTCTTTAGCTGACACTCTAGGATTCTTCTTTACCTCATTAAGCATTCTGTGCTGTGCTCTTGCAGTCATCTTTACAGGACTACCACGCCTAGGGAGAGTAGCAACAGTGCTGAACTTTCTCCATTTGTAGACAGTCTGTCTTACCGTGGACACATGAACATCAAGGCTTTTGGAGATACTTTTGTAACCCTTTCCAGCTTCATGCAAGTCAACAATTCTTGATCATAGGTCTTCTGAGAACTCTTTTCTGCGAGGCATGGTTCACATCAGGCAGTGCTTCTTGCAACCAGTAAACCCAAAACTGATGTGTGTTTTTAAAGGGCAGGACAGCTTTCAGCAACACATCCAATAATATCACACTGATTGGACTCACGGTTGGCTCACTCCTGGGTCCAATTAGCGCTTGGAGAAGTCATTAGGCTAGGGGTTCACATACTTTTTCCACCCTGCACTGTGAATGTTTACATGTTATGTTCAATAAACACATGAAAACATATAATGTTTGTGTTGTGTTATTTTAAGCAGACTGTGTTTTTCAAATTGTTGTCACTCTGATGAAGATCAGAGCACATTTAATGACCAATTCTTGCAAAACTCCACGTAATCCCAAAGGGTTCATATACTTTTTCATGCAACTGTCTATGTTATCGGACATTAACCCTTTCGCTGCTGAGGCTTTTCACGCCTCTGTGCTGAACTCATTTTTACTGGTTTCGCTCATCATGTTTAACCGCGTTTTGAAGCCTTATTTTAGTATATGACCCAGACATATTATATATCGTTCTTTCCGGCAGACTCGGCAGATTCATAATATGTCATTATTATATGTATACGTCATGACCTGTCTGTATATTATAACAAAAAATGCAATAAAATATAAATTTTCAATAATTTACAACGTGTAAAGTGTTTTTTTTTTCACATTTTAACATGCGAACATTTGTGGTTATATTTTCTATGGGGTGCGCTTGTTAAAAAAATTAGAAATAGGGTCTCGTTACATTTTTTTTGGGGGAAAATTACGTGATTTTTAACAAACGCACCGCATACAAAAATCGTTAGTGCAGCATCATTGTTCACATTATAATTGAAATGGGATCAATATTGCTGCATTAATAAACCAAAAAAAACTTGTTTATTTTTTTGTTTTATCATTTTTTTAAATATTTTTTTTTTTTTTTTTACAAACTTTTTTCACATTCGTGTTTGGTATCGTTGGAACGGCCATGCTCTAACCCCTAGCTGCCACGGATCGGGAGATAGGGGGTTCCAATGAACTCCCTATCTCCACCATTGGTGGCAGCTAGGGGTTAATTCGGGGTTAACTAGGGGTTAACTCCAGGACTGGCGTCATCGTGCTATGTACAATGACGCCAGTCCTCAGGGGGAGTTCCCGGAGGCTTGGCCGACATCCAAGATGTCGGCCAGCTCCGGGAAAGGATCACGAACCGGCGCTTTTCAGCGCCGATTCGTGATCCGGCTCCCCAGGGGTTAATGCCAGGTACCATTTGGAAGGGCAGGCTGTGCCCTTCCAAACGGTGCCTGGGTTAACCCTCGCAACGCCGCCGATCGGGAGGGAGAGAGGTCCGAAGGACCTCCCCCCTCCCTTTCAGGCGCCTCCTCCGCACATGTGGGGGGGCCCTGAATTAGGTGTCATCGCGCCCCCGCGATGACACCTAATTACTCCGCGGCGGTTCCGGATGCTGGGCTGACATCGAGGATGTCAGCCCGCACCGGGGGGCCAGCGATCGGCCAGAACCTGGCCGAACGCTGACCCCAAAGGCAGGACGCGCTCAGCGCGTCCACCACATGGAACGTGACATGCGGTTGGACGCGCTGAGCGCGTCCGCCGCAGCGAAGGGGTTAATAGACATAAGGTGCATCAACTTTTTGATAACCGCAGCCAGATGTTAATCAGCGTTTGCGTTTGGATCGTAATATGCGGTAGACACCGCAGCTAATGTTAATGCTCACGCAAGTGTCATTGACGTGTCAGGAATTAACGTCAGGAATGTAATGTGGCCCATAGTTGGTGCTAACATTAGCGCTCACCTGAGTGGGCGTTAACGTTAGCCCTGGTAGCCACGCATATTACAATCCAAACGCTAACGGGTTAAGAAACCCGTTAGTGTTTGGTATCTTGCGCTTTTCAACGCAAGGTTACTGTACTTTTGCTCTCCCTATACTTAACATGGGGAGCGCAAAGTGTTAATCAGCGTTAGGTTTACAAAGTCCTAATGCTGATTAACATCCGGCTGCGGTTATCAAAAAGTTGATGGCAGGGTGTGCACAGACTTTGTACTCTGCACCTTATGTCTATTAATGTCCGATAACATATACAGTTGCAAGAAAAAGTATGTGAACCTTTGGGATTACGTGGAGTTTTGCATGAATGGGTCATTAAATGTGCTCTGATCTTCATCTAACTGACAACAATTTGAAAAACACTGCTTAAAATAATACAACACAAACATTATATGTTTTCATGTGTTTATTGAACAGAATATGTAAACATTCATAGTGCAGGGTGGAAAAAGTATGTGAACATTTGGACTTAATAACTGGTTGACCCTCCTTTGGCAGCAATAACCTCAACAAAACGTTTCCTGTAGTTGCAGATCAGACCTGCACAACGATCTGGAGTAATTTTGGACCACTCCTCTTCACAAAACTGTTTCAGTGTAGCAATATTCTTGATGTCTGGTGTGAATCGCTCTCTTAAGGTCATGCCACAGCATTTCAATCGGGTTGAGGTCAAGACTCTGACTGGGCCACTCCAGAAGGCGTATTTTGTTTTGTTGAAGCCATTCTTTTGTTGAATTACTTGTATGCTTTGGGTCATTGTCCTGTTGCATCACCCATCCTCTGCGGAGCTTCAGTTGGCGGACAGATGGTCTTACGTTTTCCTGCAAAATGTCTTGATAAACTCTGGAATTCATTTTTCCATCAATGACAACAATCCGTCCAGGCCCTGAGGCAGCAAAGCAGCCCCAAACTATGATGCTGCCTCCGCCATGGTTTACAGTGGGGATGAGGATTTGATGTTGGTGTGCTGTGCCTTTTTTACTCCACACTAACAGGGTTATTCAGAGAGCGTGAAAAGCAGGAGAATGACTGGAGAATGAAAAATCCTAGGCCAAAATAGCCAAACCAGAAAAATTCTCCATTTCATCTCACTTTCCAAATCGGCTATTTTGACCTAGAATTTTTCATTCTCCAGTCATTCTCCAGTCATTCTCCTGCTTTTCACGCTCTCTGAATAACCCTGATAGTGTTGTGTGTTTTTTCCAAACAACTCAATTTTGGTTTCATCTGTCCACAGAATATTTTGCCATTAGTGCTGTGGAACATCCAGGTGCTCTTTTGCAAACTTCAAACGTGCTGCAATATTCTTTTTGGACAGCAATGGCTTCCTCCGTGGTGTCCTCCCATGTACTCCATTCTTGTTTAATGTTTTCCTTATTGTAGATGTGTCAACAAAAATGTTAGCATGTGCCAGAGATTTCTGTAAGTCTTTAGCTGACACTCTAGGATTCTTCTTTACCTCATTAAGCATTCTGCGCTGTGCTCTTGCAGTCATCTTTACAGGACGACCACACCTAGGGAGAGTAGGAACAGTGCTGAACTTTCTCCATTTGTAGACAGTCTGTCTTACCGTGGACACATGAACATCAAGACTTTTGGAGATACTTTTGTAACCCTTTCCAGCTTCATGCAAGTCAACAATTCTTGATCATAGGTCTTCTGAGAACTCTTTTCTGCGAGACATGGTTCACATCAGGCAGTGCTTCTTGACACCAGTAAACCCAAAACTGATGTGTGTTTTTTAAAGGGCAGGACAGCTTTCAGCAACACATCCAATAATATCACACTGATTGGACTCACGGTTGGCTCACTCCTGGCTCCAATTAGCTCTTGGAGAAGTCATTAGGCTAGCGGTTCACATACTTTTTCAACCCTGCACTGTGAATGTTTACATGTTATGTTCAATAAACACATGAAAACATATAATGTTTGTGTTGTGTTATTTTAAGCATACTGTGTTTTTCAAATTGTTGTGATTTAGATGAAGATCAGAGCACATTTTATGACCAATTCATGCAAAACTCCGTAATCCCAAAGGGTTCACATACTTTTTCTTGCAACTGTATTCAATAATGCATACAAATAACACAGTCCAAACTACTATATGGCCAAGACTTAAAGGGACATGCATATGTCCGGGGCTAGGCAAATTAACCAGGAAAGCAGAGCTGCAGGAGCTGTCAGGCGCCTGGACCTGCAGAGCTCGGCTCCTGGGTTAGTAGAGGAGATGTGGGCCACCCTCCCCCTGTTCTACTTGGCTGGGCAGAGAGGGGACAGAATGCAGCTGCAGAGTTTGCCTGCGTCTCCCCTGCGTGATGGTTTTGGCACCGTCCCCTCCATTCCAGCAGAAGCAGATCCTGGTACACAAAAGGTATCTTCCCCATCTCTTCTCCCCCTTCTCTCTTTCTCCCCATCTCTTCCCCTCCTATCTTCTCTTCCACTCCATTCCCCCTCTTCCTACTCCCTCTCCAGCCTTTCCCCTCTCCTCCTTCTCACCCCTCCATGCTCCCCCTACTCACTGTCCCTCTCCTTCCACTCTCCTCCCTCTCTTTCCACTCTCCCCTTTTCTAACCCGCTAGTAGGGATGAGCCGAACACCCCCGAGTTCGGTTCGCATTTCGAACTCGAACTTTCCAAATGTTCGAATTCGAACTCGAACTCAATGCAAGTCAATGGGGCTGAAAATTCGATTTTTAGAGTGCCCTCCAAGAGGGCATATATGCTAGATATTTGCCATAAAAGGTGTATGGGGGTCCGGGTAGTGTCCTGGGGGTCAGGAAACAAGGACAAAAAGTTTGAAAGAAAAACTTTTTAAAGGGACAGTGAGTTTCCATGAAATAAGGGTTAAAAATAAAAACGAAGAATTCCTTCAAATATCGTGCCTAGGAGGTCCCCATAACTTGCCTGTGAGGTTGCGGATTTCTAGGATGTATAGAAATATGTAAAAACCAAAAAATGACATTTCAAATGACGGTAAATGCTTTTCCTTTAATCTATCCATAAACAACTGCTTGGGGTGGCAGTCTGTATGAAAAGAGGTGACATTTTCGGACATGTAGAAAAAGTTTAGTGATTTTTTTGGCTAAATTATTGTGAAACTTATGCAGGCTTTGGATAAAAGTAACAATAGGTGCTTTAAAATTGGTCCTTTAGCATCGGCAACAGTGCCATCACACAGTAGCCCCTCTGAGGATATGAATCTGATACAGGCGTCAGTGGCAGTGCACCCAAATATTGTGCTTTTGGTGCCAGACTGCAAGTACTATCATACAGTAACCCCTCTGTAGTATTGTGGAAGAATGCAGGGGTGGACCTTGCGGTCCTATAGTAAAAAGATATGCATCTGTTAAAGACGTCAGTGCACCCAGATATTGTGCTTTTGGTGCCAGGCCAGCAAGTGCATTCATACAGTAACCCCTCTGTGGTATTGTGGAAGAATGCAGGGGTGGACCATGAGGTCCTATATTAAAAGATATGCATCTGTTAAAGGCGTCAGTGCACAGAGATTTTGTGCTTTGGTGCCAGGCCAGCAAGTGCATTCATACAGTAACCCCTCTGTGGTATTGTGGAAGAGTGCAGGGGTGGACCATGCTGTGATGATGTGTATGCTTCATGTTATGTTTTAAGTGTATTATAGCTATGCCTAGCTCATTCTGCATGTTAGGAAACAGTTAACAGTCATGTGATCAGGGGGCGGGGAGTAGCAGTCATTGTAAGACGGATGCTGCTGAGTAAAGTTCTGTTCTTGTCAAGCTCTTTGTTGTCTGCTAATACTTCAGTGGATTCATCACATGGTACCAGAAGTGGGGTCAGAGAGACATGGCAGCAAACAGCAACACAAAGAGCATTCCTTCCCTGGATTTGGAATCAGGGAACATATCAGAAAATTGGTCAAAATGGAGGGAGCTGATAGAACTTGTGTTTGCAGGCCCAGATGCAGACAAATGGACTGATCAACAAAAAGCAGCTCATTTCCTGATATGTGTGGGACAAAAAGGATGTGATGTGTGCAGGGCGTGGCAAGCAAGTGGGGATATCACTGCAGAGGACAAGTGAAAAACAGAGGTACTGTTTGCAAAGTTTGAAGCGTATTGCAACCCGAGGAAAAACTCCACAGTGCAAAGGAAAGTGTTCTATGAGAGGAATCATTGTACAGGTGAATCTGTGGATGAATGGGTGACACAGCTGCGCTTGCTCGCTAAAGACTGTGCTTTTCATGATGCTGGAGATATGATTAAAGTCCGTATTGTGATGGGCAGTAAGTTTAAAGAAGTTCAGGAAAAGCTGCTGCAGGAAGAAGATTTAAATCTAGAGAAAGCCATAAGGATTGCTAGAGCATATGAAATGTCAAGAAAAGACATGCAGGTCCTGGGAGGAACACCGCACCAGATCAATGCTATAGAAAAGCAAAGCAGCAGATACTGGCAAGAAAGAAGACACAAAGGGATCAAAAGCAAGTACGTCACTGGGAAAAATAACACACCAGCAACCTGTGACTATTGTGGAAACATGCACTATAGAGAAGCTGTGTGTCCTGCAAGGTGACAGACATGCAATAAATGCAAGAAAAAGGGTCATTTTGCCAGGGTATGTAATGGGGTTTCACACACTACAAAGACACAAATACGGGCTGTACATGCCATAGAGAATAAAGAATTATACCCCTATCCTCTTCTTACAGCTTCTCCCATGTAAGTTACCTTCTAAAACCAACTAACCCCCCAAGACCCCCCCTCCCTTTTCCCGTAAATGAAAACACAACAAAGTATTGGCATTTTGAAAAGGTCACGTCTTTTATTACTTAAGGCCAAATTCTTTGCCTCTAAGGCAGAATTATTATTATCGATCCTCGTATGCCAAATATGCTACACCAGATAACACTGGCAGCCAGATAACACTGGCAACTGCAGTGCACCACAAGCATTGCCCAGAAATAGCACCCCACGTGGCTAAGCAGGATGACCACACATCTGCTCAGTGTATTTTTATGGCAGATAGCAGGCCAAGAGGATCTGCAAACCAGGAAGGCACCTGAGCTTGGCCGTACGAAACCACACTCACCCCGTACCCTGCAGACCCTCCCCCCACTATCGCCTGTCCACGTGCCAGGCCGCCTATTTCACCGCCACCAAAAACGAGGACCCTCTTTTTACTGCCACCAAATAAAAAACTCGTGACCTTTTCCTCTTACCCCACAAAAGGCTCCTTATCGCGTCTTCAATGAAGAGTGTGTTCCCAGCCTTATCACTCCTTCAATGAACTCCTCACTTCTTGCTCCTATTTCTGGGTGCTCCAAAACCATTAAAACATGGCCAGATAACATCGGCAAATAGCACGGACAGATAAACACCGGCAAATGCAATGCACCACACATATTGCCCAGAAATAGCGGCCCCACGTGGCTAAGTAGCGTGACCACGCGTCTACTCAGGGGTCTCTTTATATCGCAAAATAGCAGGCCAAGAGAATCTGCAAACCAGGAAGGCACCTGAGCTTGGTCGAACGAAACTAACACTCACCCCGTACCCTGCAGACCCTCCCCCTACTATTGCATCCCCACGTGCCAGGCCGCTATTTCACCACTCACAATACCTATCTCTTCTCTAGCTGTCCCCTAAATGTAGTACCATAATATCTGGCTTACCCCACTTTCTCCTGGATATCTTTGCTATTCCCAATAACTGCCCACCCCCTACCTTGCTTCCCTATCCGTCTAATCCCTACTTCAATTACGCTGCACCCCGGGGTCGCTCCTCTCTTGGTGCCAGCAGCATGACTCTCCATCCAGTGCACATAGTGTCCCAGGATCCGCACTCTCATTGCATGTCCTGCAAATAACCAAAATGTAAACTATTAACTGTATTGCACACACACCAGTGTACCCGAACTGAAAAGAAACCAAAGGAAAAAAGGAAACAAATTATTATTATTAAAACAAAACAATTGTTCCCCATAAGTTTTCCCTTCATTTCTTTAATGGCCTCACATATCTCCTATACACTTCCCATTTCCATCTCCCCATCTTTTTAATTCGGTCCTTTGGTTAACCCAATTCTGCCTCAGTACTAGCAGCTCCTATCCTGCAAGAATGGGGGCAAATGCAACTCCCCTTTCAACCAAGCCCCTCCGTGGCCTGTTGCGGAACCATTTTGAATTGATACCTGGACAAGTTAGTACCACCCTTGTGCACCCGAAACATGCGACCGTTTGAAGGAGTCGCCTCCAAGTATCCCCTCATACATACCACTGGGCATACTTCTCCACCATGGGCACCTAGAGCAATTGTTTCCTCAATCCTTAGGGCAGCTGAAAAACTAAAACAAATGCTGCACTACAAAGATTGTTATCAGCTCCATCTTATCTACTACTTGTACTCTGCTGTCAAGATCTTCCTCACCACGAATTGTTTAGCCCAGTCCTCCTCTTCCTTTAACCGAGCAAAGTATGAAATACCATTAAATAGTTCCAAGCTGTCCATTCTTTATTGACTTATCGCCGAACTTCAGTAGCTATTTTGAAAACAACATTCTGTCCTACCTTCTCTGTCCCTTTAAAACTCGATCCAACCCTTTCACTGCTTGCTCTACGATGCCCATGTCCTCTGCAACAACAATCTCCTCACCAAATCATTGATGCCCTCTAACTGCTCCCCATCTGCCAAAGAAACGGAGGGCAGTCTTCACCCTGGTTTTATTTTTTTAATTTTTTTAATAATTCAATTTTTTTTATTTTTTATTTTTTTATTATTTATTTATTTATTTATTTATTATTATTTTTTTTTTTTCTTTCTCCTCCTCCCAGTGCCAAATGTCAGAACACATCCCACCTGAAACTGGACAATGTATCCGCCACCACCTTCCTTTCCCCCGGTATGTGATTTGCCGTGAAATTAATATTCCTTTTCAAACATATCAACACCAAATACCTGACATAGGCTACAACCTGCGGTGATGATGCAGACATGTTATTCAGCATTTGCACCACACCTTGAATATCAGACCCAAAAAAGGGGGGAGGGATGTATTTATTTTTATTTTTTTATTTATTTTTTATTTATTTATTTATTAAATTTCTATCCCCCACAGTTGTATTGCCCCGACGATTGAAAAATAAAAAATTTCAGAAACACCAAGCTTTGCACCCATCCATTGAATCCACTCCTGGGCCATTTGCCTGCTCGCCATTTAAAATTACACTAGACCATTTGATCTTAATGTCTGGCCATTCCCCCCCCCCCAAACCACCTACAATTCTCCCCGATCAACTAAACTTATATTGTTACCCCCCCTGATCCTACCTCATTCTCCAGTCCCTTTGGAACCCGTTACCATGAAATCATCCAAGTATTGTACTATACGTCTCCTCCCCGCTCTCTTCTCCACTAACCAATGCAAAAAAGTAGGAAGCCTTTAAAAAGGGAGCATGGGATATTGCCCATCCCAATGGGTAAACAGATATCTATGTAAAATTACCCATCGAATTTACACCCTATTAAAAGAAAACCCCCTGGACACAGCGGTACGGCCTGAAGGCTGACTCTAGATCAAGCTTAGCTAACTCTGTCCCCTCGCCAGCTACCCTTTCCAAATTCACCACAGATTGAATGAATGGTAGCTAACAGAAACATCTTCCTTACTTATTGCCTCTGCAAAGCAACGGCCGCCCCAATGTTTATTTGTAATTATTTTCCTTACATTCCCTTGCTCTGTGTATCATGTAGAGTATTGTATTCCCTCTGTATATTGTAACCTCTGTATTACGATCCAGTCTTTGTATAGTGTACACCCCCTGTAAGAAATGAATTCCTTTTGTTTTCACATGCTTCCATCAGCCCCCTCCCCTCCCCCCAGCAACTAAGGTCACCAGCTCACTGTTATCTGATCCATTGTTCCTATCTGAGAGTGACTCTATTGTTCTTGCACCTTCCCCCACTATGTGTGTGTGTCCCTTGGCGAAATGTAAATAATGCAGTCTCCATTTTGAGTTGAGAAGGAGCAAGGATGTTCTGTACATTAGTGGCTGCATTGTCCTCCATCTTATGAGTCCTCACTCCTGGAATCCTTTATCAATAGTACCATGCCGCATATGTAAAAGTCTTTAACCTCTGTCCACAATGCAACAGATTCTTGCTTAGTATATTAATCTATAGACCCAAAGTTAAATCAACCGAACTAACCTAATGACACAGCATTTGCTACATACAAAATCACTGTTTAGTTGATAAGCCTCTTCAGAAATTATAACAGACACATTTAGATGTGTATTCGGTTAGAAATTGTTATATATTCATAAATATGGCAGAAACAATCTGGATTAATATAGTTGCGCAAATGTGAAGCTTAAACAGATTGTACAGTTACTGCTGCAGCACTTCCTCATTGACAGCAGACCATGTGACTTTTTGAGGTTTAAGATGGCTGCCAGCCATGCGGTCACTGATTACCTATGTTTATAAGATCATACAGACTATACAAATAATAAGGTTTGATCCAGTATTACAAAGTGAAGCAAATATCAACGAGCATATTCTAGCTAAAAATGCAAATCACTAGACCGGGTAAATTAGCGCGTATTAAACCCAATAGATTACACACACACACATACAGTATATTATCAACATAGCGACAAATTAACAGAATTAATACAATTAATACTTATCCACTCCTAGGCTTTATTATGATGATGTGACAAGTGGGAAATATGAGGGAGTTGCTGCTCATGTTTCCTCTATTTCTGCAATAAGTCTCACCTCTCCCTCAATAAAGACAAAGTTACCGTTCTAAATAATTATTTACTCAACTGTAGCAAGTGCACAAAAACAAAAGATTGTACATTGCTGCTGTGTCACTTTAAAAATTGCAACAATTAGAATAGTGAACATAAATACAGTATACAAATTAATTTGTTCATCAACTTATTGCTTAGCCCTTGGGGTTACTCAGACATTATTTAAAACACACAGCTTTTTGAATAACCCGGTAAATCATCACCCACATAAAAACCCAGCATGTGAAGCTGCTTGAGAATCTACTAAAGGTGTTACTCAGTAATGCATGTATGGTGCTTTTCTCATTCCGCACACTATAGAGTTATAGTGACTAATGTCCAGTGATTCAGTCTGTTATATCAAGTTCCTATGTGTGATTACATTCCCTTTGTGTTGTCTCCGTGTGCTATGGCTAGGTTTCTGTGTGTTTCTATTGTGTGATTACGACGTGTTATAGCAAGTTTTTATTTTACTTTTATGTTTATTATATATATATATATACATACATACACATACATACACATACATACATATACATATATATATATACACATACATGCACATATTTATTTTTTATTTTTCTTAGTGTTTATAACTACATTAGTGATTTCAGGTGTATGATAGCTACATCATTAGCGTGACTTTGTGGTTATACCGAGTACTACGTGTGATTTCACTATGTATAGTGAGTTCCTACTGTGTGTATGGTGAGGGCACATGCGTGTATAAGGAGGCCCTGTGTTTGTTACGGTGTTTATATGGGTTGCTTATTATGATTTTGGCTGCAGCCATGGATGATCCTAAAATTGGACAGTCAGTCATGCGCTATACTGAGCACATAAACTAATAAGGCACAGCAGTCCACAGACAGCCAAAGCAAAATTACTGGAAATCCTAATGCCCCTTATAACATACAAAACAACAAATCACTGAATTCTGGCAGAGTTATCCCAGAACAATAACCCATTAGAAATTACTATCACGCAGCTCGACACCAAATGAACAAGGAATACAGTATTGCAAATTGAAACAAACATAAACAAGCATCCACTAAATAAACCTACAGATCCGTACAATGGGAAACCCACACCTATCCCTCCAATAAATAATGGAACTAGGAATATATATGTAGCAGACTTATGATAATAGAGTATGCATAACAGATACTGCAAGTAATACTTATCCAGTCATTGGTTTTCATACGATGATGGTGATGGCAAAATGGAGCTCGCCGCCGCCCTGTCTCTGAAGTTCTTAGTAAAAGAAAATTAACTGCAATACACACACTGCCCCCACGCCTTGTCATTTATACCCCCCTTTCCCCTCCCTCCCATTGTTCCTCTCCCTATTGCATCCAATCACAAATCGGCCATGCTTCAGCTCATTAAGCAAAAAAGCCCCCATGCCTGATCCCATAGAACAAAGGGAACTCCACCCTTTCACTCTTGTGTAATACAGGGATTATTCTTAAACCTTGCTCAATCCTAATTAGTCTCTCTCTCGAACTTGATCACAGTGAGTGGGGGGGGAAAGTGTTTTTTTTCCCCCTATAATCAATTGTAAACTGAACTATATGATGCCGGTTCAAACAGCAGATTGGTTAGAACACTTGCATAATATTGCTATGTGGTGGTTAATACCATTTCGATATGTATGACGTACACAATAGAGAACCATTAAACTGAACCTAATAAGTCTACTAATTCACAGACTTCTGGAAGATTCTGTACTAAAGACAAAGCTCACACTATTGTAATATCGAGGCCAAGAAGGTGTTAATAATTGTCATATGCCGGTCACTATCTGTTTAATTGATGACTGTTTTTTATAATTAAAATTGAATAAATTAATTTTAACTGTATTGAATAAAGTTTAATGTTTTAGTTAAAAGAGGGATTCTTCCTTGTTTAGAGGCATTTGCCTATCATTTAAAACCAGCTTTTAGGACTCGCTAAAATGTTTGCTTGCGCGTCCGAACGGTAAAATGCGCCAGCACTTTGTAAAAGCTCACGTGTCGAGGCGAGGCGGTAATAATAGATTGTGCTCCCAATATTATGTATAGGAGACGCACAGCATAGTGGGGTCGCGCAAGCTGCGAGGCGCAAAACTATTTCACCCGAGTTTAGCATCAGGATCGAAATATCGATGGCAGACGTTAAACTTCTCCTAGCGCTAACGATTACATATGGAGACGCCACATTAACACCAGCTATGGAATAAAGCCCTGTGTTTTTTAACCTCCGTGCCTAATTATTGGCAGGGTTATTCAGAGAGAGCCCCGAAATGGCACAGAACAGGGAATTTCCCCCTACGATTACATTTCCCCCATAGGGATGCAATGGTTAATCTATTCACATTGAACAGCAGAGAAATGTCAGTGAAATGCCCTGATATTCAGTGGTTTCATTCGGCAGGTTTATTCAGGCGAATCCTATAGGTTTAAATTTTACAAATATTCCCGTTTTTTAATTCAATTTCTAATAAACCGTTTATTATTTTAATATGCAGCAAACGGTCTCTTTATTGATTTTTTTTTTTTGGATATTTAGGCAGTTTTGGGGATTTTTTTTTCAGTTTTATTCTAAATAGTGTTTTTTCTTTTTTCTGTAACAGACCTTTTTATTATCATTCATTGTATCTTATATGCAAATTCCAGAATTTTCGTTCAGTAGTTTGTATTGCAAACAGCGTTTCAATTATGACACTTTCAATCGTATTTCTTTTTTCTTTACCGGTCTGGCGGCTTGTCGGCTTTCTCCTGCGGCTGTATGAACAAGCGGCGACCCCCTCTAAATTCCTTATTTCTCTCCATCCACAGTCACTCTTCACCACCATTTTTCCCCTCTGCTGTCCCACCCCATCCACCCTCCAACCCCACCCCATCCACCCAACCGGCCCCTATCCTAGTTATATAGATGTAGTGTATGCAGCGGCCCCACAAACACACCTTCAGAAACTTACTACATTGTATAACTCCTTCTGCCGCTTTGCATTACAATGTAACTACATGACCCACCATTGTGACATGTTAAAAGAGCTAAACTGGCCGTCGCTGGAGTCTAAACGCACCCTTCACCTTTCCAGCCTGGTGTTTAAGAGAATTTCTGAGAAGCTGCCACCCTACCTGAATAGACTGCTTCCCCCAGCAGCTCCCTCATCCTATAACCTCCGATCCAGGACCAGCACCTTACTTGCAATACCACAATACAAAAAGACAGTGGTTCGGTCCTCATTTTCCTACAGAGCACCGCAATTATGGAATAACCTCTCAGACACCATCAAATCTTCCCCCGTCTAAAGTCACTCAAGAGCTCCTTACTAACATACCTCAATACAGAATGCACCTGTAAACATGTAACATAGTGCCTATCTACTGAATGCACCTGTAAACATGTAATACAGTGACTATATACAGAATGCACCTGTAAACATGTAACATAGTGACTATATACAGAATGCACCTGTAAACATGTGACATAGTGACTATATACAGAATGCTCCTGTAAACATGTAACATAATGACTATTTCCTACATATTTATTTTCTGTTAATCTGTATATTTGTGTTGTTTTTTAACCACTTCAATGCTAAGGACGCGCTCAGCGCGTCCTCAGCATTGCCCCTGGTATGCGGAGGACGCGCTGAGCGCGTCCTCGCATTGGGGTCAGCGTTCGGCCGGGTTCCGGCCGATCGCTGGCCCCTCCGGTGCGGGCTGACATCCTGGATGTCAGCCCGGCATTCGGAGCAGTGGCCGCCATTGTTATGTGTCATCGCGCCCCCGCGATGACACATAATTCAGGCGCCCCCCCCGCATGTGCGGAGGAGGCGCCTGAAAGGGAGGAGGGGGGGGAGTCCTTCGGACCTCTCTCCCTCCCGATCGGCGGCTCACAGGGGCTTAACCCAGGCATCATTTGGAAGGGCACAGCCTGCCTTCCAAATGATGCCTGGCATTAACCCCTGGGGAGCTGGATCGCAAATCGGCGCTGAAAAGCGCCGATTTGCGATCCTCCCGGGAGCTGGCCGACATCTTGGATGTCGGCCAAGCTTCCGGGAACTCCCCCAGAGGACTGGCGTCATCGTGCGCAGCACGATGACGCCAGTCCTAGCATTAACCCCTAACTGCCACGAAGTGTGGAGATAGGGAGTTCCAATGAACTCCCTATCTCCCGATCCGTGGCAGTTAGGGGTTAAATTTTGATATCGTTGGATCGGCCAGAGCATGGCCGTTCCAACGATACCAAACATGAAAGTAAAAAAAAATGTAAAAAAAAAATAAAAATAAAAATAAAAATAAAAAAAAATTAAAAAAAAAAATTAAAAAAAAAAAAATAAACACTTTTTTTTGTTTTTTTTTTTGTTAATGCAGCAATATTGTTCCCATTTCAATTATAATGTGAACAATAATGCTGCATTAACGATTTTTGTATGCGGTGCGTTTGTTAAAAATGGTGTCATTTTCCCCAAAAAAAAATGTAACGAGACCCCATCTCTAATTTTTTTAACAAGCGCACCCCATACAAAATATAACCGCAATTGCTCGCATGTTAAAATGTGGAAAAAAACACTTTACACGCTGTAAATTATTGAAAATACATATTTTATTGCATTTTTTGTTATAATATACAAACATGACATAACGTATACATATAATAATGACATATTATGAATCTACCGAGTCTGACGGAAAGAACGATATATAATATGTCGATGTCATATACTAAAATAAGCCTTCAAAACAGGTTTAAACATGATGCGCAAAACAGGGATAAAATGACCTCAGCACAGGGGCGGGAAAAGCCTCAGCAGCGAAAGGGTTAATATCTTGCATTGTATTACTTTGTATTTCTGTAACACTTCAATGTTTGTTCTTGAACCCAGGATACACTTGAAAACGAGAGAAATCTCAATGTATCCTTCCTGGTTAAATCCTTTATAAATAAATAAATAAATATAGCCTCTTTTCCTCAGCTGCTTCAATCCTCGCTCGGTTTAACCTCAACATGCCCAAGCTGTTGGTCTATCATTATGCAGTGTCTGCGATATTCTCTCTGGTAATTATCTCCACACTCCCCCTGTTCCCTTTTGTTTCACTTGCCTTAGTCCCTTAGATTGTAAACTCCCGGGGCGTCTGGCCGAGCACTTGTATAAAGTGCTGTATTAGCAAGACAATTATCCTACGGGCAGGGCCGTCTATCCCTTATGTTTATTATTTATTATGTCAGCTATCTGTGTTTGTGTCCCCATTGTAATCCCCATTGCACTATGGAGTCTGTTGGCGCTGTGTAAGTACTTGTAACTGTAAAAATGTCCCCAGACTTGTAATTACCATTTGTGATTAGAAATAAAAAGAAAATAATTAGGACTTTACTTATTAACTCCACTTTGCAATCTTGTGGTTTTTTTAAATAGCGATCTATATATATGCTTTAATAAGGGGATATTCAGAGAGCACCGAAATGTCACGAAATTTCGGTGCTCTCTCGTTCCCCGCACTTCAGGGGAATCAAATTCCACTGTTAAATTCTGGATTTCCCTTATAATTACCATAAACCTTTTTCAAGTTTCTTCTTATATATCAAAATCGAAGTAAGGCGCTGCGCGACTCTGATCAGAGGAGACGATAGACTCAACCACACCGAGATATGGCAGATTATCATCTGATCAGTCCGTGGTCTGTCAGATTCGTTTATTGTTTCAACATCCAATAGAAATGTTCGTTATATAAAAACTTCCTGCAGTGTTCACTCCCAACATAGGAATGTGATACAACAACCAATCAGAGCAGATACATTTCTACATCAGAGTTTAACCAAAAGTTAGGCAAAATTACTACATTTGATTCAGGGATGGCTTTTTTTCTAGCTTATGGTCTGTTCCCAACACCCTTTCCTGCACACAAAGGAAATGGCTAAATTCCACAGGGTAACATCCTATGCAAGTAAAAGACTTGCAGGGTTTGACACTTATAATGGGGGGGGGGTGGATTTCACACTAATGCTAAATTAAAAAACTACCTATCATATTAAAATACCTTTCAATCGTCTCATTGATCACATATACAATCGTGATCACAAAAATGGATGAAACAAACTAGACAATTAAACTAATTATACCTGGGGCCATAGTATCCTCGCCTAATACCTTTACGATATACGAAAAGGATTCCCAAGGAGGCCCTTAATGAGCATAAAATATACTTATCTATCTAGATTCACTCTACCAGCGAACCACACTTGGAGTTTGGGCCAAAATAACTAATCTAGACATTGAATAACTATTTATTCCCATTTCCAAAATGTACTTCACCGAACAAGAAAATATAATAACTTGAATGTAAAAGGTTATTTATCTAATAATCAACATGAGTCAGATCTATATCTGTGTGTTTCCCTATGTTCAGCTTCACTCCACAGACCGCATACACACCTGCATTCATACACACTCTCAAGAAATACATTCTCATTTTCCCAAATCCATTCCTTTCCCACACTTATCTAGGGGATTAAATAAAAATAAAAAAATATTCCATAATCTAATACCGTAGTCCACAGTGCGAGATCAAGGTCTGGTCTTTTTCAACATCCCAGCTTGAGACGCATAATCATTAAATGTCATCAGAGCTCCCACCATAGGGACTCCTGAACAAGCTGTCTCTTTGCGCTGGTTGCTTATTACGTGTGACCTTTGACCTTGACACAAAATGTCCATGATTCGTTCCATATGCAGTCATTGTGACTGTCAGGTTTCTTGATGCGATACGGTTGTAGCAACAATAAAGAAAAGAAAAAAGAAAAGAAAATATGGTATACCCCGCTAATCATATACATCCATTCATTCATTGTCACTCTCAAGTGCATGAAAACAAAAAAAATGTTAATTTACACAAGAAGAGACACAGATAATAAATTGTAAAACTTCCCCGCAAAGAAAATTATACTACTTCTGACTCATTGTTAGAGAAAAATATATATACTCAACTTTGGCTCAAAAGGGAAATAGCCGAAGTGCATATTCCACCCATTTTATTTTAAATATCAAAAAAAATATTTAATTACTATCCTATTCAGTCTTGTTTGGTGTTTTGAAACAAACCTGGTGTTTATAAAACACACCGATCTTAAATAAAATCAAAAAAAATAAAAACAGCATTAATTTTACCGAATTAAAACTTTCCATTTACCACTATATATGTCATGAAATGTATTTATGCAAATGCCTTAAATTATATGTTCCTAAATACCTTAATTAACTCTAGTTTTAATTGGATGTGTTCTTCAATAATCCTAAATGTGTCAGGGAATTTTGAACAATGTTGATTGTAACCAAACAACAAAAATAATAAAATATAATAATAAAAGACACAAAATAATTATCACTTAGATGAGAAACACAAAAATAATCCATCAGCATATAAAAATACATTATCTTCTTCTTTGTCTTCTGTCTTATTGGTTGAAAATAACAGTTTTGTAAAACTGACATGTCTTAAGTTTTATTTCCAAATCAATGATCTTCTTTAATCGCATGATTTATTGAGGAGTTGTCGATAAACTAGAATGTTTTATTGCCTGGTGTCTGATAATTCCTTATTATCCGGTTGATGTAACATTGCAATGTGAAATGATAATGTGTTTGAGTAAATTTCCTTCAATTCCAACAGCTTTATCAATATTGGTATCACATAATCTTCCATCTAGCTTGATCAAAGTTGGCATGCATGGATAATGTTCACCTAAAGTAAAAACTTGGGAAAAAAATTATTATTAACCTGTCAAAAACTTTAAAATTCATATGGTTAAAATACTTTTAAAATGGAGAAAAAAAATGCAACACATTTTTGGACACAAAGAAAAGGAGTGGTCATGAGAGAGACAACACGGAGGAGAGGAGGGGTCATGAGAGACACAAAATGGAGGAGACTAGGAAAAGAATGTGAACTTCAATTCAAATAAAAAACACAACAAAAATATCATGAAAAAAAAAAGGAACACATTTTTGGACACAATGAAAATGGAGTGGTCATGAGAGAGAGAGAAAATGGAGGGGCTGGGAGAAAAATGTGAAAACTGTTTTTTTTTTTTTTTACTTTTGCAACGGTCACCAATTTTCTCAAAATGCTCTTCAATTCAAATAAAAAAAATAACCAAAATATCATGAACTGGGAAAGAAAGTATAGAAGGGCATGTTAAAAACGTGACGCGTTAACTAGCACAAAGTTCTCAGAGGAAACTCAGAGAAAAAGATAAAACTAGACATCT
The DNA here is from genome assembly GCA_009667805.1 of Leptobrachium leishanense. Classification (NCBI taxonomy): domain Eukaryota; kingdom Metazoa; phylum Chordata; class Amphibia; order Anura; family Megophryidae; genus Leptobrachium; species Leptobrachium leishanense. The sequence goes on from RXON01000169.1 coordinate 79,754, forward strand.
GGCTACCACTGCAGAAAAAGAAAACAATCAAACAATACTCAGATACCAAACTACAACCTTCCATCTCCCTTAGTCAACTAAAATAAAACAAAAAACAAAACAAAAAAAAAACACCTTCTCTCATTTGAAATCTGCCTAAATTCCTTTGTACATCGCTACTAACCTGTAGGCGCTTTCCTTTAAACTTTCACTCAAATCCTTCAGCTTTATATCACTTCATCCTCTTAGATTCCAAAACTAAACATGAACCTACATATATATTCCATTATACAAGTTACAAAACTGTAAATGATCTCAGTCAGCCATTTTGGCAAAACATATAACCTATATTAATTTTATTTATTTATTTATTTATTTATAAAGGATTTTACCAGGAAGGATACATTGAGATTTCTCTCGTTTTCAAGTAAGTCCTGGGTTCAAGAACATTGAAGTGTTACAGTTACAGAAATACAAATACAATGCAAGATATTAAAAAAAAAAAAAAAAACACAAATATGCAGATTAACAGAATATTAAGGTGTGGTCATTCCCTTAGTGCTGGACTCAAACAAAGACCAGAGGAAAATAACCGACCACGCCTCTTTTGGGAAAATGTATAATTTACATTAAGGCAGATTGAGCCCATCACTTTGATACACAAATTTTTTAAATATCATACATCAACTTATAACATAACATTCACGTGTAACCTGCCTTGTCAGACTATTGACTTTCTACGTTCATCTTCCAAACATAAGCTAAGAATAAAAAAAGCAGTCATTTTTGAAATTTACTGTAAAAGTAAAGCCCTATTGTCTCCATTTCCTGTGCTTTTTTTTTTTTTTAACACGAGGCAAGACAGTAAAAAACATATAGACACAAAGCAACCTGTTAAGAGAAGCAGTTACTATACATAAATTACATATAAAAAAACACAAATATCAAAACTACGAAATACAAAACATCAAAGATAAACACATATATTAATAGTTAGTAAAGACAAAACATTTAAAAAACAGACGTAATCAATGGCAAGAAACAAAAGGAAAAAATAAATACAAAAATTTTAAATCTGAAAGAAAAACAGTTTCGTGCTACTTTTAAAGGGATTTGCAAACATACCGCAATGCAAAAAATATAGAATAAATAACAAAAACAAAAATTTTAAAAAAAAATGGCAAGAATGCAAAAGAAAAATTGCTCTCAATGGAAGCAACGCTATTTTGTTTTCTATCCTGCTATATAAGAAGAAACCGGACCTAATCAATTGAAATGCTACTAGCCAGAACTCCAGAACACAATAGAGCTACACTATGGACACAAAGACACACATTTACTCAACGCTAGAAACATCTTTCAGTTTCCCAGGTGAGTGACATAACGAATACTCAGCACCAGAACTTCATCAGGGTACATCAACATAACGAGTGAGTCACCGCTCATTAACAGTTCTCTATCAGGCGAGTTAAGATAAACAAACAATAAACAAAGAAAAACAAACAGAGCGTCCTACAACAACACAGTGGCTCTCACAGGCAGCCTCCCCATGGAAGCAAAGATTCTTTTATCTATATAGGCAATTGTTTAACCCCTTAAAGACCTCGGACGTACCATGTACGTCATTGCAGCGGGTCTCTCTTAGACCCGCTGACGTACATGGTACGTCCTGCCGTTTTTGAGCTGCTGGAAGCGATCGGATCGCTTCCAGCAGCTCAAACGCCATTGCAGGATGCCTGGAGTCCAGGCATCCGTGCAATGGCCGTTAGAAGTGCCGGGGCACCATGTGATCGCTCCCCGGGAGCGATCTACATCCGGTTGCACCGAGAGGTGCCCGGCACTTCTACAGAGCGCTGGAAGCGATCGGATCGCTTCCAGCTGCTCTGAGCATATTACAAGGATGCCTCGACATCGAGGCATCCTTGTAATATACTTACCTGCGCCGGTCCGTCCTGATCGCTCCCCCGAGCGATCACTTCCGGTAGCGGCAGGAAGTACTGAGTGCCACGAGGTATCGTGGCACTCAGTACAAAAAACGATCACATCAGTGATCAGTGCTCTGCTGGGTGCCTCGAGGGATCAAGGCACCCAGCAGAGTAAAAAAAAGTGGAAAAAAAAGTTAAAAAAAAGTGTAAAAAAAAAGTAAAAAAAAAAGTGTGTAAAAAAAGTGTAAAAAAAGAAAAATAAATAAAATAAACTGACAGTTAGGGTAGGGTTAGGGTTAGGGTTAGGGTTAGGGTAGGGTTAGGGTTAGGGTAAGGGTTAGGGTTAGGGGTAGGGTTAGGGTTAGGGTTAGGGGTAGGGTTAGGGGTAGGGTTAGGGTTAGGGGTAGGGTTAGGGTTAGGGTTAGGGGTAGGGTTAGGGGTAGGGGTAGGGTTAGGGGTAGGGTTAGGTTAGGGTTAGGGGTAGGTTAGGGGTAGGGTTAGGGTTAGGGGTAGGGTTAGGGTAGGGTTAGGGTTAGGGTTAGGGGTAGGGTTAGGGTAGGGTTAGGGGTAGGGTTAGGGGTAGGGTAGGGTTAGGGTTCTAAGGGCAGGGTCAGGTAGGGTTAGGTTCTAAGGGCAGGGTCATCTTGGGGCTGAGTGGGATGTTCCTAGCCTGCCTCATCAGAGAGGCAGGCTAGCAACATCCAATCAGAAGTTAGAAAAAATCAAAATAAAATTTCTAAATTTGTCAGGTCAGGCCAATATTTTGTAAATATTGCTCTGACCTCTGTGATTCTCCCTCCCTCTCCTCACTTGTGTTTTGGTGAGCGAGAGAGAGAGATCAGATTTGACAGGTTAGAGATTTTAGTGAGATTTAGTGAGATTAGAAAATTGAGGCAGATTTAGAGAGATTTTAGGGAGATTTTAGAAGAATTGAGGCAGGTTTAGAGGGATTTAGAGAGATTTAGGTGTTTATTTGTATTTTCTTGTGAAACCCAACGGTTCTTCTAAGAACCAACAATCCGCTTATATATATATAATAATTATAAAATTTTATAATCTATTATATATAATGTCTGAGAGGGTGTACAGCGCCGAGGAGGCATATGCCATCCTGGCGTCAGAATCTGAGGCATCTGCGTCAGACTCAGACCCTCATTTCGACCCCGCTAACTGCTCAGAGGCGTCGCTAATACATTATCTATGCTGGCTGATGTATCTAGTGATGTTCTGATGCAGATCCTGGGTCACCACCTGCCAGCAGGAGACGCAACAGCTCCAGCTGAGGAGTGGGTAGTGCCTCATCGCCAGAGGCCAGATATCCCTCCTTTCACGGCAAAATCCTGGCATCAATATTGATGTTGCAGGATTTACCGCCACACAGTTTTGCAGGTGTTTATGGGGGGATGATTTGTTGGGCCACATCGTGGCCCAATCAAATCTGTATGCCCATCAGCATTGTGCCTGCGAAGCCAGACTCCTACTTGGCAAGGCAGCAATGGACCCGCTAGATGTGCCAGAATTTCTGAAATTCTGGGCACTTTCTATGCTGAGGGCATCAATAAAGAAGCCCTCAATTCGCTCCTGCTGGAGCAGTAGCCCCATCTGCTCTACCCCCATTTACCTCCAATCAATGTCACGTAGAAGGTATGAAAACATTTTGCGTTTCATGCACTTCAGTGACAACAGCCTGTGCTCCCCTAGAGAGCATCCCCAGTTTGACAGGCACCAGACTTTACATTTTATTCGTACATTTTATGTTCTACAATTGGTGCTGTATTTGCCAAAATCTTTGGCACACCTATGCATGGGGGGCATGGGTGTACTCAGGAGATCTTGCAGAAAACAACCTGGAGAGTTTTCATGCAGTAACAAACAACAGTGTCTGCTAAGGCTAGGGTCAGACGAGCGTGATTTCTACGGACTGTACGTCCGTGCAGTACGCGACATCGTCAGTACGGAAGACGCAGTAGTGGTCACACAGTCCGTTTTTCACTGACATTTATTTTTTGACAGATGTAGAGGGACAATAAATTCAATTCCAAAACCATTTTGTCCGTGAAAAATGCAGACGTATAAATGCAGTCCGTCTGACCACGTTCCATCACTCACACACAAAGCTATGCAGACGTTGCGGATGCAGCGCACTTTGTGCGGCCGTTCTAGCGGTCTACGTTCTTGCCTGCCTTCGCGTCCGTGGGCCGCGGCCGTTGTGCGTCCGCAGTCAGTGCGGACGTACTTCGTGTGTCGGGCTCCATTGGACTTTATGTCATGCTATCACGGACGTACTTTTAGGCGCGATCACGGACGTGAACACTACGCTCGTCTGACCCTAGCCTAAATCACAGTCAAAACTACTGTGGGCGTAAAAATCTGAAATTTGAAAAATTACCGCCACACACCTTGTTGCCCAAATGTTTTGGGCTAAAACCGTTGCATCCATGGCATCAAAGCACTCCATATCAATACCTTGGGGTGTCAACATAACAAATATAAACAATTTTCTGGCAATAATTCAAACTGGGGTATGCGGTAGACCCAAAACCAAAGATAGGCCTAGCTGAAGAAATAATCTCAATTTCAACTCTAATGACAAATCATAAAAATTGTATTTGAACCTTCCCAAAATCCTGGCAAACCTAGGCCTGGGGGCATGGGTGTACTCAGGAGATCTTGCAGAAAACAACCTGGAGAGTTTTCATGCAGTAACAAACAACAGTGTCTGCTAAATCACAGTCCAAAACTACTGTGGGCGTAAAAATCTGAAATTGAAAAATTACCGCCACACACCTTGTTGCCAAATGTTTTGGGCTAAAACCGTTGCATCCATGGCATCAAAGCACTCCATATGCAATACCTTGGGGTGTCAACATAAACAAATATAAACAATTTTCTGGCAATAAATTCAAACTGGGGTATGCGGTAGACCCAAAACCAAAGATAGGCCTAGCTGAAGAAATAATCTCAATTTCAACTCTAATGACAAAGTCATAAAAATTGTATTTGAACCTCCCAAAATCCTGGCAAACCTAGGCATGGGGGGCATGGGTGTACTCAGGAGATCTGCAGAAAACAACCTGGAGAGTTTTCATGCAGTAAAAAACAACAGTGTCTCCTAAATCACAGTCCAAAACTGATGTGGGTGTGAAAATGAAAAATGACCACCAAAACAGTATCTATTTGTTTGGAGCAAACGGATGCATCCATAGCATAAAAACACTCCATTTACAATACTTTGGGGTGTTAGCTTACCAAATATATGCACGTTCATAAAACGGGGTATGTAAAAAGGCCCTAAAAAAAGATAAGCAAAGAAGATACTGTATGTCAAATTAGAAAATTGACAAGCACATGTCAAAGATTGGCGTAGCACCCCAAAAAACAACAGAACAAATCTATATATGGGTGGTATCAATTTACTCAGAAGATGTTGCTGAACATATTTTGGGGTGTTTTTGGCAGTAACCCATAACTGGATTTGACAATTCATGCCTAAAGTACAATGTGTGTGAAAAAATTAACACAAAAAGTGACTACCTGAAAGTTTGACAAAGAGCTAGTGCATGGAAAGTGTTAAATACAACTCTTGAAGGCACCCTAGGGTGTGCCCTTTCTAAAAATATATGGGTTTGATGGGGGTAAATTACTTTGGCGGCTTCAAAAATGTCCCAAATAGGACATGGGTGCATGATGACGAATGTGAAAATTCAAGTTGGAAACTGAAATGCGCACCCCCCAAATAAGGCTTTTAGCCCCCAAATGACCCGACATACCTATACATGGGTGGTATCAATTTACTCAGAAGATGTTGCTGAACATATTTTGGGGTGTTTTTGGGCAGTAACCCATAACTGATTTGACAATTCATGCCTAAAGTACAATGTGTGTGAAAAAATAACACAAAAAGTGACTACCTGAAAGATTGACAAAGAGCTAGTGCATGGAAAGTGTTAAAATACAACTCTTTGAAGCACCCTAGGTGTGCCCTTTCTAAAAATATATGGTTTGATGGGGGTAAATTACTTTGGCCGGCTTCAAAAATGTCCCAAATAGGACATGGGTGCATGATGACGAAATGTGAAAATTCCAAGTTGAAAAACTGAAATGCGCACCCCAAAATAAGGCCTTTTAGCCCCCAAATGACCCGACATACCTATACATGGGTGGTATCAATTTACTCAGAAGATGTTGCTGAACATATTTTGGGGTGTTTTTTGGCAGTAACCCATAACTGGATTTGACAATTCATGCCTAAAGTACAATGTGTGTGAAAAAATAACACAAAAAGTGACTACCTGAAAGATTGACAAAGAGCTAGTGCATGGAAAGTGTTAAAATACAACTCTTTGAAGCACCCTAGGGTGTGCCCTTTCTAAAAATATATGGTTTGATGGGGGTAAATTACTTTGGCCGGCTTCAAAATGTCCCAAATAGGACATGGGTGCATGATGACGAAATGTGAAAATTCCAAGTTGGAAAACTGAAATGCGCACCCCCAAATAAGGCCTTTTAGCCCCCAAATGACCCGACATACCTATACATGGGTGGTATCAATTTACTCAGAAGATGTTGCTGAACATATTTTGGGGTGTTTTTGGCAGTAACCCATAACTGGATTTGACAATCATGCCTAAAGTACAATGTGTGTGAAAAATAAACACAAAAAGTGACTACCTGAAAGTTTGACAAAGAGCTAGTGCATGGAAAGTGTTAAAATACAACTCTTTGAAGCACCCTAAGGGTGTGCCCTTTCTAAAAATATATGGTTGATGGGGGTAAATTACTTTGGCCGGCTTCAAAAATGTCCCAAATAGGACATGGGTGCATGATGACGAAATGTGAAAATTCCAAGTTGGAAAACTGAAATGCGCACTTCCCAAATAAGGCCTTTTAGCCCCCAAATGAGCCGACATACCTATACATGGGTGGTATCAATTTACTCAGAAGATGTTGCTGAACATATTTTGGGGTGTTTTTTGGCAGTAACCCATAACTGGATTTGACAATTCATGCCTAAAGTACAATGTGTGTGAAAAAATAACACAAAAAGTGACTACCTGAAAGATTGACAAAGAGCTAGTGCATGGAAAGTGTTAAAATACAACTCTTTGAAGCACCCTAGGGTGTGCCCTTTCTAAAAATATATGGTTTGATGGGGGTAAATTACTTTGGCCGGCTTCAAAAATGTCCCAAATAGGACATGGGTGCATGATGATGACGAAATGTGAAAATTCCAAGTTGGAAAACTGAAATCCGCACCCCCCAAATAAGGCCTTTTAGCCCCCAAATGAGCCGACATTCCTATACATGGGTGGTATCAATTTACTCAGAAGATGTTGCTGAACATATTTTGGGGTGTTTTTGGCAGTAACCCATAACTGGATTTGACAATTCATGCCTAAAAGTACAATGTGTGTGAAAAAATAACACAAAAAGTGACTACCTGAAAGATTGACAAAGAGCTAGTGCATGGAAAGTGTTAAAATACAACTCTTTGAAGCACCCTAGGGGTGTGCCTTTCTAAAAATATATGGTTTGATGGGGGTAAATTACTTTGGCCGGCTTCAAAAATGTCCCAAATAGGACATGGGTGCATGATGACGAATGTGAAAATTCCAAGTTGGAAAACTGAAATGCGCACTTCCCAAATAAGGCCTTTTAGCCCCCAAATGAGCCGACATACCTATACATGGGTGGTATCAATTTACTCAGAAGATGTTGCTGAACATATTTTGGGGTGTTTTTTGGCAGTAACCCATAACTGGATTTGACAATTCATGCCTAAAGTACAATGTGTGTGAAAAAATAACACAAAAAAGTGACTACCTGAAAGATTGACAAAGAGCTAGTGCATGGAAAGTGTTAAAATACAACTCTTGAAGCACCCTAGGGTGTGCCCTTTCTAAAAATATATGGTTTGATGGGGTAAATTACTTTGGCCGGCTTCAAAAATGTCCCAAATAGGACATGGGTGCATGATGACGAAATGTGAAAATTCCAAGTTGGAAAACTGAAATCCGCACCCCCAAATAAGGCCTTTTAGCCCCCAAATGAGCCGACCATACCTATTACATGGGTGGTATCAATTTACTCAGAAGATGTTGCTGAACATATTTTGGGGTGTTTTTTTGGCAGTAACCCATAACTGGATTTGACAATTCATGCCTAAAGTACAATGTGTGTGAAAAAATAACACAAAAAGTGACTACCTGAAAGTTTGACAAAGAGCTAGTGCATGGAAAGTGTTAAAATACAACTCTTTGAAGCACCCTAGGGTGTGCCCTTTCTAAAAATATATGGTTTGATGGGGTAAATTACTTTGGCCGGCTTCAAAAATGTCCCAAATAGGACATGGGTGCATGATGACGAAATGTGAAAATTCCAAGTTGGAAAACTGAAATGCGCACCCCCCAAATAAGGCCTTTTAGCCCCCAAATGACCCGACATACCTATACATGGGTGGTATCAATTTACTCAGAAGATGTTGCTGAACATATTTTGGGGTGTTTTTTGGCAGTAACCCATAACTGGATTTGACAATTCATGCTAAAGTACAATGTGGTGAAAAAATAACACAAAAAGTGACTACCTGAAAGATTGACAAAGAGCTAGTGCATGGAAAGTGTTAAAATACAACTCTTTGAAGCACCCTAGGGGTGGCCCTTTCTAAAAATATATGGTTTGATGGGGGGTAAATTACTTTGGCCGGCTTCAAAAATGTCCCAAATAGGACATGGGTGCATGATGACGAAATGTGAAAATTCCAAGTTGGAAAACTGAAATGCGCACCCCCCAATAAGGCCTTTTAGCCCCCAAATGACCCGACATACCTATACATGGGTGGTATCAATTTACTCAGAAGATGTTGCTGAACATATTTTGGGGTGTTTTTTGGCAGTAACCCATAACTGGATTTGACAATTCATGCCTAAAGTACAATGTGTGTGAAAAAATAACACAAAAAGTGACTACCTGAAAGATTGACAAAGAGCTAGTGCATGGAAAGTGTTAAAATACAACTCTTTGAAGCACCCTAGGGTGTGCCTTTCTAAAAATATATGGTTTGATGGGGGTAAATTACTTTGGCGCGGCTTCAAAAATGTCCCAAATAGGACATGGGTGCATGATGACGAAATGTGAAAATTCCAAGTTGGAAAACTGAAATGCGCACCCCCAAATAAGGCCTTTTAGCCCCCAAATGACCCGACATACCTATACATGGGTGGTATCAATTTACTCAGAAGATGTTGCTGAACATATTTTGGGGTGTTTTTTGGCAGTAACCCATAACTGGATTTGACAATTCATGCCTAAAGTACAATGTGTGTGAAAAAATAACACAAAAAAGTGGACTACCTGAAAGTTTGACAAAGAGCTAGTGCATGGAAAGTGTTAAAATACAACTCTTTGAAGCACCCTAGGGTGTGCCCTTTCTAAAAATATATGGTTTGATGGGGTAAATTACTTTGGCCGGCTTCAAAAATGTCCAAATAGGACATGGGTGCATGATGACGAAATGTGAAAATTCCAAGTTGGAAAACTGAAATGCGCACTTCCCAAATAAGGCCTTTTAGCCCCCAAATGAGCCGACATACCTATACATGGGTGTATCAATTTACTCAGAAGATGTTGCTGAACATATTTTGGGGTGTTTTTTGGCAGTAACCCATAACTGGATTTGACAATTCATGCCTAAAGTACAATGTGTGTGAAAAAATAACACAAAAAGTGACTACCTGAAAGATTGACAAAGAGCTAGTGCATGGAAAGTGTTAAAATACAACTCTTTGAAGCACCCTAGGGTGTGCCCTTTCTAAAAATATATGGTTTTGATGGGGTAAATTACTTTGGCCGCTTCAAAAATGTCCCAAATAGGACATGGGTGCATGATGACGAAATGTGAAAATTCCAAGTTGGAAACTGAAATCCGCACCCCCAAATAAGGCCTTTTAGCCCCAAATGACCCCGACCATACCTATACATGGGTGGTGTATCAATTTACTCAGAAGATGTTGCTGAACATATTTGGGTGTTTTTTGGCAGTAACCCATAACTGGATTGACAATTCATGCCTAAAGTACAATGTGTGTGAAAAAATAACACAAAAAGTGACTACCTGAAAGATTGACAAAGAGCTAGTGCATGGAAAGTGTTAAAATACAACTCTTTGAAGCACCCTAGGGTGTGCCCTTTCTAAAAATATATGGTTTGATGGGGGTAAATTACTTTGGCCGGCTTCAAAAATGTCCCAAATAGGCATGGGCTGATGATGATGACAAATGTGAAAATTCCAAGTTGGAAAACTGAAATGCGCACTTCCCAAATAAGGCCTTTTAGCCCCAAATGAGCCGACAACTATACATGGGTGTATCAATTTACTCAGAAGATGTTGCTGAACATATTTTGGGGTGTTTGGCAGTAACCATAACTGGATTTGACAATTCATGCCTAAAGTACAATGTGTGTGAAAAAATAACACAAAAAGTGACTACCTGAAAGATTGACAAAGAGCTAGTGCATGGAAAGTGTTAAAATACAACTCTTTGAAGCACCCTAGGGTGTGCCCTTTCTAAAAATATATGGTTTGATGGGGGTAAATTACTTTGGCCGGCTTCAAAAATGTCCCAAATAGGACATGGGTGCATGATGACGAAATGTGAAAATTCCAAGTTGGAAAACTGAAATCCGCACCCCCCAAATAAGGCCTTTTAGCCCCCAAATGAGCCGACATACCTATACATGGGTGGTATCAATTTACTCAGAAGATGTTGCTGAACATATTTTGGGGTGTTTTTTGGCAGTAACCATAACTGGATTTGACAATTCATGCCTAAAGTACAATGTGTGTGAAAAATAACACAAAAAGTGACTACCTGAAAGATTGACAAAGAGCTAGTGCATGGAAAGTGTTAAAATACAACTCTTTGAAGCACCCTAGGGTGTGCCCTTTCTAAAAATATTATGGTTTGATGGGGGTAAATTACTTTGGCCGGCTTCAAAAATGTCCCAAATAGGACATGGGTGCATGATGACGAAATGTGAAAATTCCAAGTTGGAAAACTGAAATCCACACCCCCAAATAAGGCCTTTTAGCCCCCAAATGAGCCGAACATACCTATACATGGGTGGTATCAATTTACTCAGAAGATGTTGCTGAACATATTTTGGGGTGTTTTTTTGGCAGTAACCATAACTGGATTTGACAATTCATGCCTAAAGTACAATGTGTGTGAAAAATAACACAAAAAAGTGACTACCTGAAAGATTGACAAAGAGCTAGTGCATGGAAAGTGTTAAAATACAACTCTTTGAAGCACCCTAGGGTGTGCCCTTTCTAAAAATATATGGTTTGATGGGGGTAAATTACTTTGGCCGGCTTCAAAAATGTCCCAAATAGGACATGGGTGCATGATGACGAAATGTGAAAATTCCAAGTTGGAAAACTGAAATGCGCACCCCCCAAATAAGGCCTTTTAGCCCCCAAATGACCCGACATACCTATACATGGGTGGTTCAATTTACTCAGAATGTTGCTGAACATAGTTGGGGTGTTTTTTGGCAGTAACCCATAACTGGATTGACAATTCATGCCTAAAGTACAATGTGTGTGAAAAAATAACACAAAAAGTGACTACCTGAAAGATTGACAAAGAGCTAGTGCATGGAAAGTGTTAAAATACAACTCTTTGAAGCACCCTAGGGTGTGCCCTTTCTAAAAAATATGGTTTGATGGGGGTAAATTACTTTGGCCGGCTTCAAAAATGTCCCAAATAGGACATGGGTGCATGATGACGAAATGTGAAAATTCCAAGTTGGAAAACTGAAATGCGCACCCCCCAAATAAGGCCTTTTAGCCCCCAAATGACCCGACATACCTATACTTGGGTGGTATCAATTTACTCAGAAGATGTTGCTGAACATATTTTGGGGTGCTTTTTGGCAGTAAACCTTAAAGTTCACAGTACATGTATTCTTAAATTGCGTTCAAAAAAAAAAAATCACCAAAATTTTTTTTTTTTCTCAAACTTTGGCATAGATTTGTGGTAAAATGGTTTGCATGGAAAGAGTCAAAATACCCCAGGTTTAATACCTTGATTTGTGTACTTTAAAAAAATATGTATATGTGGAGGGTTATTCAGGAATTAGTGACAGATATCAGTGTTACAATGTCACTATCACTAGTTTTGAAAATAAACTCTTTGGAAATGGCAAAGTGCTACTTGCACTTATTGTTGCATAAAATAAGGAAAAAAGCGAGGAATATGTAAACATTGGGTATTGCTAAACTCAGTACTAAATTTAGAAACTACTAAGGAATAAATTTTTTTTGACGGTTGTTGATACATAAGAAATTTTGGGGGTCAAAGTTCGAAAAAGTGGTGTTTTTTCAATTTTTGTGTCATATTTCACAATATTTTTTATAGTAAATTATATGAAATGATGAAAAAAAATGGTATCTTTATAAAGTCCATTTAGTGACGAGAAAAACAGTGTAAAATATGTGTGGGTTACATAAACGAGTAAGAGGAAAATTTGACGTAAACACTAAGAGCGCAGAAACATAAAAACAGCTGCGGTCACGAACGGACGGATTTGTGTAAAACCGCCCGGTCACTAAGGGGTTAACATGAAATAAATTAATTGAATTATTAAATTCCACTTTTGACACCAACTGTTAAATTCTGGATTTCCCTTATAATTACCATAAACCTTTTTCAAGTTTCTTCTTATATATCAAAATCGAAGTAAGGCGCTGCGCGACTCTGATCAGAGGAGACGATAGACTCAACCACACCGAGATATGGCAGATTATCATCTGATCAGTCCGTGGTCTGTCAGGTTTGTTTATTGTTTCAACATCCAATAGAAATGTTCGTTATTATATAAACACTTCCTGCAGTTTCACTCCCAACATAGGAATGTGATACAACAACCAATCAGAGCAGATACATTTCTACATCAGAGTTTAACCAACAGTTAGACAAAATTACTACATTTGATTCAGGGATGGCTTTTTTTCTAGCTTATGGTCTGTTCACACACCCTTTTCTGCACACAAAGGAAATGGCTAAATTCCACAGGCTAACATCCTATGCAAGTAAAAGACTTGCAGGGTTTGACACTTATAATGGGGGGGGGGTGGATTTCACACTAATGCTAAATTAAAAAACTACCTATCATATTAAAATACCTTTCATCCACGACCCTGCGGTGATTTCAGCATTCACCGCAGGGTCCCCGAAGTGCAGGGAACGGATCCAAAAATCGCAGCCGATCTGACCCGAAGTATCAGATCACTTTGAACCACCGCAAAAAAACACACTGAACACGTCAGAAAAAAGCAGACGATCCGCCGAACACAGCGCTGGCCAGCTGCCGGATAAAGCTGACATGCCGACGAACGGGGTGAAAAAGAAAACAAAAAACAACAAAATGATTGAAAGTGTCAAAATCAAAACGCTGTTTTGCAAAAATACTACTAGATGAAAATGTCTGGAATTTACATAAAAGATCCTATCAATAATAATAATAAAAAGGTCTGATACAGAAAAAAAAAACTACTTTAAAAAAATATCGGAAAAAAAATCTTGAAAAATGCCTAAAAGATCCTAAAAAATTAATAAAGTGATTTTTTTGCTGCAGAATATTATAATAAACTGTTTATTAGATGTTGGATTAAAACGGGAATATTTTTAACATTGAAACCTATGGGATTCGCCTGAATAAACCTGCCGAATGAAACCACTGAACATCGGGGCATTTCACTGACATTTCTCTGCTTTTCGGTGTCTGTGAATAAATTAACCATTGCTTCTCTACGGGGGATTTCACTGCCGCCGAATAGGCACCGTACTTGCTGGCAATGCGCCAAAATTTGGTGAACTGCCTGCTTTCTGAATAGCCGAATGGCCCCGAAATGTCACGGTACGGGGACACGCACTGTTCAGTGCAATTTCGGGTACAGAGCGGCGCTATCTGAATAACCCTGATACTCACCTATATACGAATTTACCACCAAATTGCAATGCACAGTGAATTTTGGGGCAATTTGTTTATTCACAAAGCTGTCAATTTAGAAACATAGAAACATAGAAAATGTCGGCAGATAAGAACCTTTCGGCCCATCTAGTCTACCCAATTACATGGATACTTTACCTGGATTTATCTTTTGTTTAGGATAGCCTTATGCCTATCCCATGCTTGCTTAAATTCAATTACTGTTTTGGCCTCTACCACTTCAACTGGAAGACTGTTCCATGTATCCACCACCCTCTCAGTAAAATAATGCTTCCTGATGTTACTTTTAAACCTTTGCCCTTCTAATCTAAGACTATGTCCTCTTGTTTTGCTACTTTGTTTCCTTTTAAATATACTCCCTTCCTCTACCTTGTGGATTCCCTTACGTATTTAAATGTTTCTATCATATCTCCTCTGTCTCATCTTTTTTCCAAGCTGTACATGTTAAGATCATTAAGCCTTTCCTGGTCATTTTTCTCCTTCAAGCCGTACACCATTTTAGTAGCCCTTCTCTGAACTCTCTAAGATGTTTATATCCTTCTGGAGATACGGTCTCCAGTACTGCACACAGTACTCCAAGTGAGGTCTCACCAGTGCTCGGTACAGTGGCATGAGCACTTCCCTTTTCCTACTGCTAATACCTCTCCCTACACAACCAAGCATTCTGCCAGCATTTCCTGCTGCTCTATTACATTGACTACTTACCCTTAGATCTTCTGAAATAATAACCCCTAAATCCCTTTAGGGGTTTACCAAATAAAGGCGAATTGACAGCAAAATACGGTGCAATTCGGCAACAGAATTGTCCCATAGACTATTATTTTGTCTATTCACAGAGCACTGAATTGCACCGAAATTTCAGAGAATTTCAGAGAGTTTCGGTGTTTCAGTCCTAAAGGTTTAGACAAGCAAATCCCATCAGTTTCAATGTAGAAACGGAATATCTTTTAAAAAAAATAAAGACCATTTAATATTATGTTTTACAAAAACATTTTATTTTTCAAAGGACTTTTTTTATTATTTAGAAACCTTTTTACTGCATTTTTATTGATTTATGCTCTTATTGGGAGAATAGGAGACTTCCTGTTTTTCCCCCTTCAATTCGGCGCTTATCGCCAACATCCAAACTGCTTCGGCAACTCCAACTGTTACCGAAATCCACCTGGCTCACTCGGGAGAAAGTCGGGCCGGCGCGGACAATGACTGGCTGGACACGAGTCTCTTCAGGAAAGGCGTACTTTATTGTGACGTCACCAATGCTCAGACAGGATTGAATCGCAAAGAGTGAGCCCCGAGTACATTCCAACATAACATTTTATACAGTGAATAGATAATCAGGTACATCCCAATTAGCCCACCCCACGGTGACACTCTCCCACCCCACGCGGGTCTGTACCTTCCCCTTACAGAATACAAAGACATTCCACAAATTAGCAGCTTTCACATTGTATTGTGACAATTGGGTAATTTACACTAAGCCAGATCCTGCCTCTTCCTTACCCTGTTAGTTTGTTTACAATTTCTTCTGATAAGACTGCAGATGGTCTTAACACAGGCTTTTGTTCTGTTCTCTAGCTCGGTGGCCTTGGTGTTACTAAATCAACGTCCTGTCTCTGCTGCCCACTCTTGGCTGGATCTTGTTTATTTTAATGGCTCTGTCAGAGAATATCTGGAATGCCTGACTTCTATGCAAAGACACACTTCTAATTCAACTATTTGTCGCTATTTACACTTACGTGAACCAAAGTTCTGCTCAAGATGGCTGCCATGAACATCATGGCGACCTATTTCTGGCCTGATTCCCTTACACAACTGCAGCTAAGTATGGTGACCATTACATAAATAGTGAATTCAACGAAACAGAATGGCAGGAACTTCACCTGCCAGAGTTGGATTTTCCTCCTGTGGATAGCCAAGGTTTACAGCAAGCAACAGCAGTGAACTTCATTGGACCGAGAATATTGGAGACCCGTGGGGCTGTTGGGTGGCCAACTAATAACCCAGAAGCAATGGTTGCAGAGCCACGTATGGCTCTCTAGTATGTGAGTAGAACCATATATTGTTATTAGTGTATATATATATATACTGTATATATATATGGGTTATGCAATGATATATTTTTCTTTTGAGGGAACTATATAAGAAATTTTCATTTTCGGAGTGTATGGTAATATGCTGTATTTTTTTTTTTGGAACACTGAGTGCGCTACACTTTGTATTTGTTTTGGTTTGTGACAGTCTCATGGTTGCTGGGTGATACAGACAACATATTGCAAGTGGTCAGCGGCATTCCTAATGTCCCTACCATAGTGGTATATAAGCGCCGCACATTGATATTTTTATATTGGATTTAACAAAATTTGTGTATTTCTTAAACGGAGATCCTGCTACTTCAATTTTTTAATATACATACATATACATATATATCTTTTTTTTTAAAGAGTAACCTGTAGAATATATAACCACAAAGGTTTGGATAAAAAAGTACTGGAAAATACATTTTAAATGCTGGTAATTATTAAAATCCAAATAAAAATTCATCCTTTATTAAAAAAATTTAAAGTAGAATCCTGACACGACGATGTATACGAATAGTAATGATGTGTTTTAAATCTGCAGTTCTTCGGGAAACATGATATATAATATGATGGGGTGCTGCAATAAAACATTCCTTCAAATAGCTTTTAACCCTTTCAATGCGGTGGATGCGCTCAGCGCATCCACCCGCATTGCTACTTCGCTGCGGAGGACGCGTGAGCGCGTCCTCCCTTTGCAGCCGCGATCGGCCGGTATTCCAGCCGATCGCGAGGCCCCCCGGTGCGGGCTGACATCATCGACGTCAGCCCAGCCTCCGGGACCCCGGCGGGCACAATAGGCGTCCTCGCGGATGTGCGATGACGTCTATTTCAGGCACCCCCCCCCGCCATTGCAGGGAAGGTGCCTGAAGGGGAGGGGGAGGAGGTCCTTCGGACCTCTCCCCCTCCTCTTCCCTGCGGGCCAGCGATTAAAGACAGGCACCGCCTGGAAGGGCACAGCCTGCCCTTCCAAGCGGCGGCTGTCTTTAACCCCTAGGGGGCTGGATCGCGATATGGCGCTAACATGCGCCGTATCGCGGTCCCCTCCGGAGCTGGCCGACATCTTGGATGGCGATGGCGAGGGCGCCAGTTTTGAAATTAACCCCTTGCTGCCACCTATAGTGGAGATAGGGGGTTCATCGGACAGCTAGGGGTTAATGTTTGCTATCATTGGAACGGTCAGAGCGTGGCCTTTCCAATGATACCAAACATGACCATGTAAAATGTAAAAAAATAAAAATAAAAAAAATTAATTATTTTTTTTTTTAAAAAAAAAAAAGGTTTTTGTTTGTTTTTCGTTTTATTAGTGCAACAATATTGTTCCCATTTCAATTATAATGTGAACAATGATGCTGCACTAACGATTTTTTCTATGGGGGGCGTTTGCTAAAAAACACGTAATTTTCCCCAAAAAAAGTAACGATTCCTCATTTCTAATTTTTTTAACAAGCGCACCCCATAGAAAATATAACCGCAAACGATCGCATGTTAAAATGTGAAAAAAACACTTTACACGTTGTAAATTATTGAAAATTCATATTTTATTGCATTTTTTGTTATAATATACAGACATGACATAACGTATACATATAATAATGACATATTATGAATCTGCCGAGTCTGACGGAAAGAACGATATATAATATGTCTGGGTCATATACTAAAATAAGGCTTCAAAACACGGTTAAACATGATGAGCAAACCCGGTAAAAATGACCTCAACACAGAGGTGGGAAAAGGCTCAGCAGCGAAAGGGTTAAGCATGATGAGCACAAAATGGTTTAAATGAGCTCCGCACAGCAGGTTGGAATGGCTCAGCAGTGACTGGGTTAATAAGGAAGCTACCTACATGGTCACTGGAAGGTAAAGCTCCATTGTAACCAGTTAAATGGATGATATCACCATCAGGATTGAGCTGTCCAATGGAAGATGCCTCACTCGACGATCAGACCTTATTGGGAAAAGCCACAAACCAACAAGGACAGAAAGGAATAGGGGGTGAAGGTTAATAGGGTCAGTGGAATCACTTTTATATACATTAATATTGCTATAGACACTGAGGGCATCATTACATAGTGAATGCTAACTCTAGGGTTCAGGTGAGTAAGTGTTAAGGCCAGGATAACATACTTTGACGCATGTCCCCCATATTACATTCCTAAAAATCTGTTAGTGTATCGGTGATTGTGTAAACTTCCTGTTCTCTGCGCATCCTATACTTAACATGGGGAGCGAAATCAGCAATTAGCGTTAAGATAAGTGAGGTATTACAAAGTGCGAGCGCTAATTACCCCAACGATGTGCAAACCTAAACTTTTGTGACATCTAAAAGCTGGTACTGACTGCGCTTTTGCATAATCATTTAGCACCAGCTTAAACCCCCCCCCAATAAATCAGATACTCACTTCTCATCCTGCGGCCCGATCCGCTGCTTCTGGCCTCTGGGAGCAGAGTGAGACTGGTGACAAATAGTCCTCAGTCTCCCTCTGTTAATCACTCTGCGGCACTGCACGCAGGTCTCGGGGCCTGGCAGTACTAATCTCTATGGAGTCCTGTGGACTCCAGGAGGTGATTCACGTGGCGGCACGCGAGTATCATGGAGGGTTGCGCTTTGTTCCGGGGCAGACTGCCGAAATAGTGCCTGCCCCTGAATATGGTGCTATAACTAGGACACTATGGGGAAACCTGCAGGTGCGCATTATTCCTGTTAGCGTCCCCGTTTTAGCGTCACAGAGGGAAGAGTGACCTGAGAAAGTCCATTTCATCAGATGAAACACCACGAACCCTATTCCAAGGTTTGTGTTACTTTAACCAGAGCTGTTGTAAACTTACCAGAGCCTTTATAATCTATGCAGTTGTTCTGGTTACATTTACACCAACCTTGGAATAGAGCCTGTGGTGGTTTAACAACTCTTTATTTATGTCTCTTGTAATAAATTCCCTATTGATGATTCAGACTGAGCACTGCATGGTGACCCCCCCCCCCCCCACCGCGTTCCTACGGGTTGGCCTGTGAAATGTTCGTGTTCAGGATGGGGGGACATTTTTCACTAATCTCTTCTCTATCTGTGAATTATATCCGAGTTTTCTCTATTAATAATAAAACATGTTGATAGTTTATTTTAAGATTTCGGGGGCTGAAACTAGAAAGGAAAAGGATGTGACAAATGGGGGGTGGATGAGGGTCAGGTAAATGGTCAAATAGGGGAGAAGAAGAATAATCATACAAAAATGGAAGGTATTGTGCAATCACACCTGAAGTCAAGAAATAGAGAGACTGTGGTTCCCTGGGGGACAGAAACATGTCCCCCCCCCCCAGGTGGAGGGGAGGGAGTGATTGAATGAAAGCAGGACATTTTAATACAGTCAAACCAGACCTACAGACAGAGACATAAGCACAGCCCGACGGATACAAAACTATAAAGAAAATGCAGCATAAACGTCCTTCAAGCGTCTTATCCAGTAATATGTGACCGGGCGTCCTCTTCTTCCTCCTGGAATCTGCGAGTATCCCCTGTATGTGCAGTATCTGGAAACAGTAACGTAATAATCGTGATGTTATTGTATGATGTCACGCGGCTTCCTCATGTTCCCAGTAACGCATCATATAATATCAGCACAGACAGAGCTTTATAGGACCCGATATGATTTAATGGATCAGTCATGTGACCGCTCCTCTGGAATTTTACTGAAGTTCCTCTCGTTAAGGAAAAAATCTAAACGTAAATAAATACATTAGAACTTAGACCTTCAGAAAAACAATAAATGATTGGACGCCTGGAGATCCCTCTGCCCCGTCTCCGAAGCCATAATGAAACACCGGGCACGGCTGAGCTGAGCTTCACTAAACTAGAAATGACTTACTTTGGTTTTTATGAGCTTCACCAAATTCTGTCATTTCTCTTCTTTACTTAAAACTCTGCTTTTTGTTATTTAAATAATAAGTGTCTCGTCATTGTGTGAAGAAGACTTGTAAAACCTGATAAACCTCTCCTTCCCGTCGCTCTGGTTAGGTGTTACAGGGAGCTTTTACTTTAAACGACTATTCAGACGTGAATCACAGAATCTGCACAATTATTGTGTTAATATTCATTTTACTCAAGTGCAAATACTCAGCTCTTCTGGCCTCTTCCTCCTCCTCCTCCTCCTCCTCCTCCTCCTCCTCTTCCGCTGCTGCTTCATAACGCAAATTGCGTATCTTACTAGGGATGAGCACGTGTTTTTTTTTTTGTTTCGGCACGTTCGGTTTTTCAAAAGTTTTGTTTCGGATCGTTTCGGCCCATTTTCGTTTCGGCTCATTTCGTTTCAGCTCGGCGTTTTGTATCGATTTCTTTTTTTCTTGTGAAATCGGAATTTCGGTCTTTCGGATCGTCTGTTCTCTTCATTTCAAAGGGTCCATCCTCAGATTTTTGCTTTGACTTTAGACGTATGGTATTTCGGATGCCCTTGTTCTTTTCCCATGTTGGCGTAGCTGGGTGCTACTTCACTCCCTATGGCTGTATTTTTTATTTTGGTGTTTCAGCTACCTGTAACTTTTGAAGGAGATATTCAAGGAAGGTTTTCTCTCCAACATTATTTGGATTATGTTTTAGACGGATACATTTTCCTTTTTTTTCATTATTAATAGGGTATATGTATCCAAGTAGGTTATACTAATAAAAAGCACTTTATCATTCCCAATGTTTTTGGTGGATTGGGGAGCTGCTGGCAGAGTGGACACATTGTGTTTTCGAACAAGTGAGACCGTACCACCCTGCTGAAACGCACGTCCATGTTTGTTTACACTGCAATTGGAACGCGGAAATTAGAATGACGATATACGCATGCGCAGTGTAAACCGGTTTCAATTTTATGATTCCTAAAGACTATTTAAGGACATGGCGACACAGGATTATGAATATACTCCAGCTGATGAAGCGAACGGATCGCGAAACGCGTTCTGGAGGTATTTTATTGATTGTTTTATTTGTGGATTAGAAATAAATCGTTTTATACTGATCCTGGTGTTGCTGTATACCTGAACGGAGAAATGTGGAAGTATTCAGACAGCGGAGGGGTGATCCGGCGCTCCCATTTAAAAACGCTGGCTGCCTACACATCTGGTGCCAGACTTTTGGCGCTCAAAAACGTGAATGTGAAGTCCTTATTTAATACTTATAGTGTGACCTGTAAAGGGCTCAAAATTTCAAGTCCCAAGCTACTAGCCAAGCCTTAAGAGTTACTCGCCACGAATTGCCCCACCTAACCCCTATCCTGCCCTGCCTGCCTCTGCATTTCCACTCGCCCTCATGTAATTTCCACTCGCCAAATGCGAGCAGAAATTTTGAGGCCTGAATACACTATATATATATCGGTTTATTTTCTCTCTAGGTGAATAACTTGGGAGTTACGAGAGAATCTACACCGCTTTTCACACTTTTATAGACGTCTGGATTCACATACTGTGTCTTTTGGCTAAGGCTGGGGTCAGACCAGCGCACTTTTAACGCGCGATCTGGCGCACATAATTACGGCCGCACTAGCAGCAGATGACGGGCAATGACGGCCAATATACGAAGTACGGTCGAACGAAAGTCCGGCCGCGCAACGCAAGTGGAAAACGAACGCATTTTTTCGAGAACGCCAAACCGCTAGTACGGACGTACAGAGTGCGCAGCTGCGGCATAGCGGCGTGTTTGCGTTATTAGGAGACGTCAGACGCTGCACATGTGCGGCCTATATAACGTCCAGACGAAAAAAGTGTCCTGTGGTGGCTGTTGTGGTACCTGGCAATTGCAGAAGATGGCTGGTCTGGATATTGATGTGGAGCGTCTGATAGCGGCAGTGGTGGAGCATCCCGAGATTTGGGACACGGCTTGTGACCTGTACAAGGACAAACTGAGAAAGGCCAGCGCATGGGTTGCAGTCTCGAGGGTGGTGTACCTGGAGTATGATACGTGGTCTGACAGAGAGCAGAAGCTACAGAGTGAGTACATGATTATTTAATTCATAATCACATGTAAATTGCATGTACAATAAAAGTAAAGGCAAACATAATAAGTGCCGTCACATGTTAAATGCTCCCCAGCTGCCAGGGCACCTGCCCTGCATCGCTAGTAAAATAATTAGACAGAGCATCGCGAAACCTGTTGCTGTGTCTATTCACAGCTATTATGTCATGGTTTGCATATTCATCCAGACCCGTAACTGTGAGGGTATCAGCGAAATTAAAACCATCCCTCGCACGAACATAATTATGTAGGATGCAACAGCATTTCACTATATCCACACAGAAATTCACATTTACATCAAGCGGTCTATGAAAAATCCTCCACTTGTTGGTCAGTATGCCAAAGGTACACTCCACATACCGTCTCGCCCGCGACAGCCTGTAATTAAACACCCGCTTCTTCCCAGTCAGGTGTGGCCCTGAGTATGGCCGTAGGAGATGTGTGGATAGGCCGAATGCTTCGTCACCCACAAAGGCATAGGGGACTGCCACGTCACTGCCAGGCAATGGTGCGGGTCTGGGTATGTGCAGGGTCCCACTCTCGAGCTCATCCCACAGTGTAGAGTTCCTGAACAATGTGGAGTCAGAGTCTTTGCCGTATGAACCGACATCCACATACACAAAATTATAGTTGGCATCTGCCACCGCCAGTAGGCCAATGGAAAAGAAATGTTTATAATTTTGATACAGTGAGCCACTGTGCGGTGGCTTCACTATGCGGACATGTTTGCCATCCACGGCTCCAAGGCAATTGGGGAAGTTGGCTCTCCCCCAAAATCCTGCTGCAATTGCTACCCATGCCTCGTCCGTGGGTGTTGGTAAACATTGCTTCTTCATGGTTTCCCATATTGTTTGGCACACCTTGCGGACGATATCACCAGCTGTTGATCTGCCAACGCGGAAGTTGTAATGCAGATCCTTCAAACTGCATCCACTAGCAAGATACCTGGGAAATATGAATTAAATCTGTGTTATAATCAAATCATATGAACCGAACCTAATGTCACTCTCATTATGTTTTGCAGCACATGAACTTAGCAACAAGTGGCGCACCATCAGGGACAACTACACCCGGGTCCTGAAAAAGGAAGCGGCAGCTGCGCGCTCTGGAGCTGGGGCACGGAGGAAGGTGCACAGCTATCTTTATGCCGAACAATTGTCGTTCCTCAGGAGGACCCAGGAGCCAAGGCCAACTGCGAGCAGCATTGACCAGCCATCCACCTCTGGGTCACAGGAGCAACACCTGCCAGCAGGGGGTTCTGGCAGCTGGCAGGAGGAGGTTGACCAGGGTGGCACGGACTCGCAGGTGGAGGGGGAGGTGGAGACCGGACCGGTGCCAGCTGCAGCACCGAGAGACAGCACCAGACCGGCTCACAACAGGAGGAGGGGACCGCCTAGCGACTTCGAGCAGGCCATGGTCAGGTTCATGGGGTCGCACAATCCACAACCTCCACGCTGCACCATCACTGACAGTGAGGACATGTCCTTTGTCCATTCCTGTCAATCCCTGCTGGACCAGATGACCCCGGCGCAGAAGGTGGAGTACCGCCGCAGGTCCCTGGACCTCATCCATGAGATCCTGTCCCGTCCAGAACAGGCTGCGGTCTACTATGGTGCGGTGCCACA